>JAYMTA010004204.1:0-12985 GCA_036897625.1 Pelargonium cotyledonis | reverse complement strand
GACTGTATTTGATTTGGTTTTATTCAGACTGAATATGTTAGGTTTTTTGTTTGAATTATGTATTTGGATCATGTTTTAGATTGAGTTTATGTTTTTAGGTCACAATCTTTATGTTAAAATGTTGTTTGATGATGAATTATTGCTTACATATGATATCATTTCTACTATCAACATATAATAATCACTTCATAAACTTTGTTATAATATCATGCATAAACCGCTAAACTGAACCGAACCAAACGGCCCAATTATGATGCGGTTTGGTTCGGTCATGTTAAAAAAAAAATTGTCGGTTACATTTTTAAGCAAACCGCCATGATTGTTTGGTTTATAAATTAGAAAAAAAACCGCCCAAACCGACCGCCGACCACCCCTAATGATAAGTTGTTGCTATATATTTAATCTCTATTTAGCTGACGAGTTTGGAATCGAAAATATATTTTCTACCGTCCAAGATTTGATCATGATAGACGGGTTAGAGCAATGCAAATAGACGAGGTTTTGATACAACACAAAATCATTCCTTATAGAAAGATGTTTAACTTTCATCTTACTCTTAGATTGAGAATGTTGCATGTTTCAAATGACGCTTAGAAGCACTTAAATGACACACAGTGGCAGAGCCAAGGATGGGGCGTCATATGCATGGACCCACCCAGTGACGGCGCCAAGGGTAGGCTATCATAAGCATGTGCCCACCCCACAGCTCCTAAATTTATCTGAGCCCATATCATGTTCAGCCCAACTGAAATTGGTCCATTATCCTGAGTGGTTTAGCCCACTCCAAATCCAAAGCACATTCTTTTATTTTAGCCCATGTCTTGGGTTCTTCTCGGGAAAAATTACACGTATTTATCATGTATTTGACACATTTTACAAGTTGATTCCCTAAACTTTAGTTTGTTTCTATTGACTATCATGTACTATGTCACATTCATTTTCGTCCAACTTTTCCGCTAAAGTTACAGAATATTCTAAAATTTCAATCATGTGCCTAGCACATAACCAATATGTTTTTAAAATTACAAAACTGTCCTTCACTATATAACTCTTATTCTTCATTAAGAACATATTCATCATGTTTCGTCTAAAAAATTCATAGTTTTGCCGGAATTTTATAAAACTCATCGAAAACACCATAAAATCGTCAGAATCATCAAAAATTTGTCGGAAAACAAAACAATCTAACCAATCATATTTATGAAACCAATTTTACATTAAACCAGTTCCATAGAAGATTAAAAAAATTGAACCAGTCCAGATCGAAAAATTGAACCAAATTGCTGGCGTGGCTCACGTCCACAACCTTCAACCTTCAACGGCGGAGGGGGCTCGCCGGAAAGACTTCGGAAAGGATGGAAGGCGGCTACGACGGAAGCGAGACTCCGGCAAGGATGGAAGGCGGCGACATTCAGCGAGTGTCTTCTTCTCCAGGACGACAGGACGTTACAGATTGATCCGTCGTTGGTCGTGAAAGCTCGATCCCCCGTTGGTTCTCTCGCCGACATTCCAGATCTGTCTACTCTTCGAGATCCATGGACATGAGGTCGAGCTCCGTCCGTCGTGGCGAGGCCGGCGAGCTTCGATCTGGTGCAGATCGATCCTTCTTCTGCGATGGCGAAGGTGTGAGCGAGGCCGTCAGAGGCAGGGCCGTCGGAGCAGAGCAGACCACCAGAGTTCAAAGAACTCACGTCCACGCCGGAGAAGCCACGACGGAGCTCAAGAGAGAGGCGGAGCTCCATCGCAACATTGGCCGTCGAAGGAGGAGGCGACTTGCTAACCCAGACCATACCAGATCGGAAGATCGAAAGTCTGTTTTTTTTATCTTTTTCCTTTTTTTAATTTTTTATTCATAAGGTTTTGTTTGGCATGGTTATTTTTTTTAATTATAAGAGTATTTTGGTCTTTTTGACACCTCAAACGGAAAAAGAGATAAAAAAGTGGACGGGTAAAAATGTGACACAGTATAGGATAGTCAATAGTAATAAACTAAAGTCGAGAGAATTATAGTATAAAAGGTATTAAGTACAAAATATATATATGAAATTTTCCCTTCTTCCAATCATTTATATTCAAATGAGCTTATATTTCTAATATTTTATACTTTTAGCTTAATATAAATATAAACGCAAATATAGATACAAAAAAAATAGAACCAAATAAAATTATAAAAATCACAAAGCTAAAAAATCATTTCTAATATATTTATTTGATATGATACAATTACGTTCACATTTTATAATTATAAAACCCAATTGCATTCGCTCTAAAATAAAACCCAATTGCACTAATTTTTATAAGTTCAACTAAGAATTAAATAGTTTCTAAATGTTAAAAAACGAAAGTAATTTGTAGGTGTCAAAGAAAAAAAGTAATTTGTAAATGTTAAAATTGATCTAAACTCACTCAACAAAGTAAATTGTTAAATTTAATAAAAAATTGATTTTTAATTCAAAAATTCATTAGACTAATTTGAGCTAATGACCTATAATTTTAAACAATATTAGTTAAAAATTATATCTCCCCCTTAATCTTGAGTCTGGTTCCTCCACTGATGACACACCTGAATCTTTTTTTTTTAGAATCATATAGTGTGAAGTTGAAACTATGTACGAATGATTTTTATTTTTATCCGTATATTATTCTGGGTAACAATTCTTATGCAATTGTTCCACCTTATCCTTTACCACCTTGGACGTGCTTGAAATAATGTACATGCAGATGACGCTCAAATTATAGGATCGAATAACTCTATGGAGTTGTAAGCCAATAATATAGGTGATCTAGGGTTTTTGGAAGTAATTGATCATCATGCTGCAAAGTGAAATATATAGATTTCTAAGCAAGATTGTGGGTTGAGGAAGAAAAAACATTTTTAGGGATCTTTCATATTAGAAAACTAAATTTGTCACAACCTTAATTCCATGCACATTGAGAAAAATGTTGATAAAAATTAACCGTAATGAATATTGAAGGTAAGATGAAAAATAATGCTGAAATCTATCATGATAGGTATGTGATAGATATCCAAAAAAATCAAAAGTTCCCATGATGAATAGCAACACAACACATGTCACCCGAATGCCACATCATCGGCCTCGCGGCTCCACGGACATGCTCTCGTGTCGTGACTTCACGGACTTGCTCCTGGAGCGTGGCTCAAAGTGATTTGCTCCAGTGAAGGAATCCGGAACCCTCCGAGTATACGAGTTTCCAAGCCATTCTCCCAAACCTTCGAAGGCTTCCAAAGCCCTTGGCTAAGTCCCAAAAACATGGGTGAACTACACTAAGACAAAGAAGGTATCGCAGGCTGAAGGAG
Source organism: Pelargonium cotyledonis (assembly GCA_036897625.1). Lineage (NCBI taxonomy): Eukaryota > Viridiplantae > Streptophyta > Magnoliopsida > Geraniales > Geraniaceae > Pelargonium > Pelargonium cotyledonis. The sequence continues at coordinate 9,666 of JAYMTA010004204.1, read as the reverse complement.
GCTCGAACCGAAGCTTGAAGAGAGCCTAGTTCGAGTCTCATGAATAGGTGTGGCTTAATCAAGTATGTAACTCATGTCACTAGCTAAACAACTTAAATAGACTAACTCTATGGCGATACTTCCAAGGGCCTAATATTAAAATTATAAACTAAAACAGTTTATAGTGTGTATCTTGTTTCTCTTCCAAATGAAAACATTAGCTGGGAAGAAGCAGAAACTTGTAGCGAAAAGATGATTTCTAATGTTTTGTTCCTAGTCAACATCAAAGAATGGAGTGAACTGAAATAATGCATTGGACAGGGAATGGAGACCATGCCTCAAATCCCCTGAGCATAGCAAAGAATACGGACGACAACATCAAAATGAAATGAAGAGGGGTTGTTCATAAACTAAGTTGATGCACTGCATAACTGATATTGGGAGACATGACCATGAGATGGACGAGACTCTACTAACAGATGAGATTTAGTTGATCTGCCTCTAAGGAAATCCGTTCTAAAATAGTAGTGTACGCCTAAATTTCTGTGAAGAGGGAGAACAGTTGTAATGCATTGCATTTGCTTTATATTGCTGTGAATAAGGTTCTAAACTGTTGTACCAAAAAACAAAACTGCAATTTACCTCTAGATTCGCAAGTTTGCCACTAAATCACTAGTGGCAAGCAAATCGTATCAAGTTTAAATGAACTTTACCACTACTTTTTCTTCAAGGTAGATTCTGCAGATGCCTGCTTCGGTATCTTCTGCACACATAATAGTTGAAGAACAAAGCTTTCAAGCATCAACAATTGGTGCGGTGAATCAGCATATGTATCATGTCTTTCACGAACTATCTTCCTCTCTTTGGTTCCGGCATCTTTCACATCTGCATTCAGAATTGAAAGTGCAAGTTTCACCTCACCTATAATATTAATAATACAGAAAGCGTGTTATGTGCCATATAGCTCCTTGGGGATTGATGATATCTGAAACACAATATACAATCTCTTCAGATACCTTTACAAGGATTCTGGCATGGAAGAGGAATTATCGCATCGTGCTGATATCTGAAACACAAAATATAATCTCTTCAGAACAGATGTAGCATATGTATGTAAAAAGGAATGAAGGATATCATCATGGATAACAAGGGCATGTGAACTATTGATGGTTCAAATCTGAATCAAAAGTCTGAATTGAGGAACCAAAAATAAGGGAGGAAGGGAGAGAGATAATGTAGGCCCAACATACTCTTCATTTAGATTCCGTCCAAATTGTACCGGGATTTTCACAGATGATGAAGTTTCCTCTTCTTGATCGACAAGGTTAGTTGCTACTAGATTCTTCATAATGTCTTCGCTTTCATGTTTTGCTTCCTTGCACACACTACCATTTCCCTTGGAGTTCGAAGCAACCATTGCCCTTCCATCCTCTGAAGATGAGCTAATGTTCCCAGTGAAAATATCTTCCCCTACTTCTAATTTCTTACAACTAATTGGCTGGAATTCTGATGTACACTCCTCTTTGCTAAGACTGCTCTCCATTGGCGTCTTCCCAAAAGAACCGCCAATATGAGATAAACCTGGAGGCATGCCTTCCATGGCACAATCTTGAGATAAATCTGCCTTTCTTGGCCCAACCTTTAAGGAGACAGGGGAGTCTGGCGACTGGAAATGACTAAATGGTTGATCAAAAACACACTTCTCTGATATAAAGCTGCTAGAAGGTGAACATTTAGTGGGTGCCCCATGTTTGGCTTTACCAACCAATTTGGCATGTGATTCCGGAGCATCAACTACACTCAGGTTATCTTCGCTCCAATGCTTGGAACTGGATGACCTATTTTTTTTCTCTGAGGTCCCATTGAAAGAATAAAAACTAGAACTTGCATTAACTGAAGAAAACCCTTCATCGAAGAGCCAACTTTTTAGAGGTCCTTTTATTTCCTGAAAAGGAAAGTCTGAGTGATTGGTTGGTCTTGAGTTAGGATTTGGAAACCCCGAATTATTTCCGGATCTGTGCACATTGTAACCTTGTGGAACATCATCCTCTTGATCAAATTGCATCTCTCTCGCATACATATTCTTTGCACTGTACTTATTCCCATGGCTACCAAAAGCATTGCTATGTCTTCTGTTGTCTCTTGACATTGAGTACGATGGTAAGTCATAGTAGGCTTCACCCCTCACTACCGTAAATTGTTGAAAAAGATTTTAGTTAGTGTTGAAATAGTTTTTGTTGACGTAGAAAATAACAAATTTCAAGCTTCATAAACTATAACCTGCACTGGACGAGCATGATTCTTCACTGCCACAAGCATCACAAAGGTAACTGAATATTAGTCAATCTAGACAGAAATCATGAACACCTTGTAAGAAAGGAAGGTTCTAACATTTACCTTGGCAAGCTCAAACTATCTTCTCTTGTGTCCTCTTTCTCAATGTAAGACCAACATGGTTGGTTGGTTACCTCCCCAAAATCAAATTTCCATCCCTCCTTGGGATGTCTACCACCATGGAAAGGAAAAATTACCAATCAGAAACTTGAATCAAGTCATCCACATATGATGCAGAACTTGACAATTGACATTACCTTGCTATGTTGGAAGCTTTACAGCTATAATAATCTTCTGCTATTTGGTATTCGGAAAATGGAACATGAGGCTCTGATAACCATGGTAAAAAAAGAAGGCAAGTGTGAGAGACAATATCAGTGCAAATAATTTAATAAACGGTCTCTATCATAACTAGTAATACTTTATTTCACTCAGATTACTGATGACATGAAAACAAAAACTCTAAAATTATGCAATTAAGATTTTCGACTAGCGTGACATTTCCAAAGAGACGTTGAAATAAGTTCATCATCCACCTACCAACGGAACTGAAGAAAGCAATATTCTAAAGACAAATCCCCCTTGAAACACAGAGACAACTTCTATTGTAAAGAAACTAAATCCTACAGAATACACTAATATTAGGGGTAGTTGAATATCCACCTACCAACTAATCTAATTGAATTGAAGAATAGTGACCGAAGACTGCCTATTGGGGGAGGGAGGGCTTAGATATTTCTTGGAATGTAAATATATGGCTAGACTCATCTGATGCTCTGTATTAGTTCCTCATCTATGAAAAAAATGAAGAATAACATATTATAGACAAATTCCTATTTTGAATCTGAAAGGCGCAATTTATACTGGTAAAGAAACTAAACCCTCCTAAACACTAATAAGGATACCAAGCCAACTGTCTGCCAAATAGAGTTAAAGAGCCAATATAAGAAACATTATAATAGGGAAGAAAAAACAAGCAGTTATCTGGAAAATGCACCTTCTTCTAGGTATAACACAAGCTACCAATTACTCGAAGGACTCAATGAAAATTTTGGAACCATATTTCAATCTTTTGATAAAGTGAGGCATAATCAACAAACAACCCAAATGGAACTTTTCTAAGCCAGCATAATAGTAATAAATGTTGGAGGTCGTGGACTAGAGAAAAATAAACAAGCAGCAAAAACTAAAAACCATTGTGTCACAAATAATTCAGGAGCAAAACTAAATAATTGCCAGAGGTACTTATCGATAGATCAATCGAGATGGAGAGCACCTGAAATATTGAAACAATCTGTTGCTTTTGCAGCATTCCTGGACAGAGAATGACGCCATCAGGAAGCTATAGAGTATCATTTTTCAGAACAAGGAACATTTATTTTATTGAAAGACCACCTCTTCTTCAGTAAAGGACCTTCAAAAGTATGACCTAACATTTCGTGGTCTCTATACTTTAAAGGACCGGCAGATGTGCCATGCATTTGACATGACCAGTTCTCCCGAGATATATCATACTCCATCTCCTCGAGAACATTGTCATCCAGGACGGTAGAACTAGCTGGTGGACATTAAGTAAAAATATCATAAGTTTCATATTTTCTGACCCCTGAAAGAATATTCAAGTATGGCAAAGCTATTGATCAGTGCATAATAGAATTAAGAAAGATAAATCATAGTTCCAAATCTCTACCACAGCTATGCAGCTGAGATCAGGAAAAGATATCACAAATCCACACTTGAATTTATCCCCTTGAGTTATTAACTTGTAAGAGCAAAATCGACAAATTTCAGGAAATGGAATGTTCACATCAAGTCCAAGGAAATATTTACCCTTACAGTTATGAGTTACAATCTTACGCGGATGATATAATTGGAGTGATAATAAAATACACAGAATCTTCAGAAATCCTCATAACAGTGGTATCAGGAATATAAAAAAAGATGTTTAAATAGTTCAGACTGCAGCAATTTATAAGGAAAAAATAATGTTGAGAATCTCATAGTAAGAGGCAAAAGTTGATAAACAAATGTAAACTGACAGCTACCGCCCCATATGTCCATGTCATTGTTTGCAATGTTGTAGTTGTCTCTGAAGGAACTCTTTGTTCTATAACCATAGCCATCATATTGTTCACTGCTTCTGGCAGTAGATAATTTCTCCTTTAGATTGTTAAATGAATCCATCCTGTTCATTGAGCAGTCCAAAGAATTCCCACTAAATGCCAGATCAATATCAATATCCTGCATCATTCCATTTTGCATTTAGCATATAATACTATTTTGTCTAGAATTTTGCATAATAATAATGCGATGAAGCATAAACGTCTGCTACTGCATATATTTATTTTAGTCCATATAGTCAATAAACAGGTGCAGTTGGCAAACATATTTGTGGAAAAGTGCCAATTGTTTGATATCATTCAGATTTGATCCTTCTGCATATTTCTGTTACAAAGTTTTCAATAGCAAAACAAGTACCTTTCCGCCCAGAATGGGCCATGCTGAACATGAGAGCACACATCATTCATAAATCATATATGTATATATTTACCAGGATATATATTAATGACAATATGGTATATATTATCAGAATCCTTCATGTATGGGTACTGGTAGAAGTATGAGTTCTCATATAGCTACTATCAATTATTCCTTTTAACTTTGATGTAGGGAAGGTGATAAGGTCTTCATAAATTCATTGGCTATCATATTTTTTTCTGCCTCAATGATTTTGAATAACAAGAGAAACTTACTATGGCAAGGTGAAGGAAACCAAGTCATCTTTAATGACCTATTAGTGCAGGAACTAAAAGCATGCACTGCTCAACAGCAGGCAGAAACTTATGACTGTGCCTCACATACTTATACATCTTACTCTCAAATGCATCACCTAATTTATAACTCAAAGTTAAAGGATGGATGGATCCTTATCATGATGTACTGATAAAGAACCCAAGTTGAACTGAGGGAAAATGTCAGTTTTTGTAGGAAAGATAATTCCAATCAATAAGAAATTTTTAGCTATAGCACAAGAACGAGTTGCTTGTAGAACAGTGCATTAATTCAAGTAAATGAACAGATGAATGTAAATGGCCGCACCACTCCTAGTTCATTCAGCACATTATCATGATTCTTGACAGAGTTAGGTTTCCTTGCACCGTTCAATGATGAAGAACAACCTTGGGAAACGATTCTATAATCACAGAAAAAAGTAAATGCATGTTTAGTTTTGACCCTGCTGTTGTTTATAGTATTAAAGTTATAATCATACAGCTCCAACAGTCAAAACATTCAGGGGACAGCTTCATAGTTGTGTGATAACTGATATCATCACAGATGGTGAAGTTGTTGATAAATAAATAGTAGTGGGTGCAGGTAGGGAACATTAGGTTAGAATCACGGACGAGAAATTGATTCAATTTGGTTAATATTTGTGGATGTTGCTGATAGTTTTTGGACAGGAAAGAATTAGGAGCATTGTTGGGATTAGTGCTAAATCTGAAACCTTAATGCACTCCCGTTACCTGACCGATTGTTGTGGTGAATGAACGGGTGTTTCTGTTCCCACTTTACCTAAACCTGAGGAAGAACAACTATCAGAGATCAAAGTCTAACGTAAGTACTAATTTATTTGATTTCAATAGATAAAACTGCCACACTGTACAAGACAACATATAAATTGATCAACAGTTAGGAGAAGGAACCACTCGAAGTAGTATGCTCTCTGTGACATATGCGAATGCCAGGCATATAGCGAAAAATCAATCAACAATGACTAGAGAGGTCCATGTAACGTATTATTAAGTGGAAAGGCAGTAGACATTTACTCAGGGTGGGACTACTTTCACATAGATGAATGAGAAGGAAGAGAAAGGAGAACTATGAATTTCAATGTGATCCACAAATAGTGAGCTCTCAAGCCTAAAGATGCTCCCCATCCAAATAGTCAATACCTTCTACTGAAAATGCAACATGATCTTCATGTCCTGGAATTTCTTCTGGCATGCCATTAGGTCCATCATCACTGAGCAAATCCAGAACAGAAAACACTGAAATGACAGAAGGGAGATATTGAGAAAATTCATTTTCATCAATTTAACGTAAAGTGATGGTATTAAATGCAATTAAATCGTCTGCAATGTGGTTTACTGCTAGCATAATATATATCAATAATAAGAAAGATCCAAAGAATACTGAAAGCATAATATAATATGCACAGTAAGCAATTACTGATTGAACTTACAATGCCCTGAAGCTGTTCTGCAGCAATCCAATTTATCATCAGTTCCCTTGGATGAACTTATGTGATAATCAGGATCCCTGGATAAAATCCAGTAAAACAATTAATACATCAATACTTAACCAGTACAATATAAACTCTTGTTTTAGAATCATAGCAGTACGAATATCTAGAGTCAAATATGCAATGACACATGCAGGGGTCAAAGTTACAATAAGCAAGCAAACAAGATAACATCTGTGTGTGATGTGAGCACAACACTCAATCGAGGTCATTGTAATGAATAAGGTAAAATTCCTGTGTCCACTGCTCCAGTTACAGATAATGAGTTATTGGATGGACAAGAAAGCTATATTTGTGAGAGTGGGCGGGACTGAAAGGGTGTTCCATAGTAGCAAACACATGGCAGTGAACTCACTTCTTTGGGGATTCAGCCTCCATTTGATACTGAGATGAAGGTCCTGTTCCATCACATATAAGGAAATTCACAGTTCACTAACAAAGTTCAAAGGAAACCAGATAAGATGCAATACAAGGCCTAACTTACACAGTCTAGCAGATAAATTTTGAATGATACCTGGTTCCTTAGGTTCAGCGAAGTCCACAGGAATGACTGTGTTGATAAGGGTAGTTGGTTGACCCTCAGTGCTATCATAGTTTTTCTCTGCAGGATTTTTCTCTAGATTTTCCTTTCCTTATACAAAAGAAAACAATAGTCAGCTGATCTGGTAATTTGAAAAAGTAATAATTTCATAAAAAGACAAAGCAATAACACCTAAGGATTAAATAAGCATGCTTACTCTTGACTGCAGGGTATAACATTGCTCTATCATCAGCTTCAACTGTCCAAGCAACTATGTCAGAAAGTCTCTCTATACATAGGTTTAAAACTATCATATACATTGCATAGCTATGACTGAAAACATATAATTGAGCATAAGACACCTCTTTCTCAATTCACAAACTATCGGGATGTTGGTATACTACCATTTAGCAAACTAAGAATATCCAGTGATCTATGTTCTTTCTGATGCTGCCCATATCTGCTTGCTCCTTCAGGATTGGTCTGTAACTCAGCTAACTGCTGCTGCTGTCGTTTTCTTTGGTCAAAGTATTGTTTTTGCCTTAGAAATGGATGAGGGTAAGAGAGGAAAAATTAAATTCACTGCATCTTATGGTATATCATTATGTACCATACTGTTAAACAGCAAAACTGAAGTATATAAGGTTGTAGTAAGAGATATAGGCCAGATGACGATATTTATGCTACAAGAGGGGGATTATTGAAGGCAGGGAAACAAAATAAAAAAGATTTAATTTACCTTTTTTGGGTAGACTTCCTAGACTGAACATATTAATGCAGGCAAGAAGCATTGTGCACATAAGAAAGGTAATATAAGTCAGATTTCTAGAAATGCATTAGAATAAACTGAAATTGGGAAAGGAAGGGCAAGTAGTATATAGTTACAGTTGACACTTTTCGCCTTGATCCTCCCATCCACTGCAACATTGTGAGAGACTTGAAGCGGAACAAAACAGAAAGACCAGGCAGCGCCAATCACTAACAATATGAAAGATAATTAGAATTAAAAAAATAGGTTGATGTGAGCACCGAATCGTGTAACACCGAGAAGGCATATACAAGTGTAGCATGTGTGTGTGATCGAAAGCTACAACATAGAAAGTTGATGAAGCCAAGAGGATCATGTGGCAAATTGGCAGTGCAAGCGCGTATAGATCATGAAATGAAATGCAGATTTCAAGAGCAGAAGTAAACTGAAAATGGAGAACCTGATGTAGGATTTGTCAGTTGATTGCTGGGGAGGGAAGTCTGGTTCAATTGACGCCAGAGACAGAGAATGGAGCTTAGAAACCTTGAAGAGAAGAAGAAGAAGAAACATGATCGTTGATTGATAAACAGACCGAACTCAATTTTTATGGCTAATGTAAACGTAAATGGTGATTTGAATTTGATGACATTATTAGTAACCTGACGGATATGAATTCTCAAAGAAGCCAAATCCTTCTTCTTCTTCTTCTTCTTCTTCTTCTTCAATCCTTGTTCGTCTTCTTCATTTCAATTGAAATGATTCCAGAGTCACTTTGTTAAGAAATATTGGTGTGTGTTTCGCATTTTCATTTTAGGCCTTTTAGCTATCGGCGAGCGTGCACAATGAAGAAAGCATGGTTAACATATTGAATTTAGGTAATAGATATATTATGGTTTCTCAATTTTCTAGTTTGGATTCAATTTGATAGTAAACTTTTCTTAGACCACAATAAATTTTTTATTTTTTTTGTGTTTGAACTCAATTTGATCCCTAACATTTTTTTAAACACAAAATAGTGCATAAACTCAAAATGGTAATTGTCATTATAGCTTGTTTCGTCAATAACTTCGCTAGTATGGTAATACATTAAGGATTCCCTTTCTCTTTACTGTTTTAAGAGTCGACTATAGTTTTTTTTATTTGGATACGGCTGCTCTTCATTCTCAAAGCGGCGACAGTCTACTTAATTTTTATATAACAAATTATGGTCTTTATGCATGACCCCTTATTTAGTGACAACAAAGAAGTTCTTCATATTGCATCTAATTTGATTTTCCACGGTCGTTGAACATATTGAAATGGAATGTCTTTTTGTTCGTCAACAATTGCAAAAAATAGACATTCAGCCCTTGACCCATTTTTAGAAAATTTTAATTAACTAATATATTTACTAAGACATTTGGTCGAGATCGATTTCATGAGTTACTTGGCAAGTTGGACATTTCAAATTTCACTTATCAACCTGAGGGGTATTATTCTATTAGTGGCAATATTAACACCACCGTCGAAGGCACAAAATCTACCACTAATTTTTGGATTAAAGGCAATTTTGGTACCTAAACTTTGAGGTGAATTCAAATTTATTACGCGTTCTTTTATTCTATCAGAGTTAGTACCTAAAGTTTAATTTTGTACCTAATTGAGTACACGCCGTCAGTGTCCATCAATTCCACTGTTACCCCTTGCTGACCTGGACGTTTCTTTGCTAAGTTGTTCAAATCTCGCTGACATGGACGAATGTGACACACTCCCCTATCTGACGTGGCTTTTTTAAATGACATG
>JAYMTA010004203.1:0-12986 GCA_036897625.1 Pelargonium cotyledonis | reverse complement strand
CCAGCCACGTGGCGCTTTGTTAGTTGTTGACAGACTCGTGATTTTTTGGGTAGCATCATATGGGAAAAGTATAAATGAAGAGAGAAATGGAGAAGATAAATGGTGTTTGTGTTGAATTAAGCTGTAGATTAATTTTACAATTAGCATAAAGATCCTCTTTTTTTTTTTTTTTTGATAGGAATTAGCATAAAGATCTTTCTATGGCTGGTAAAGAACTCATAATAATTTGTTTTTTTTTATAAGCGAGCGGTAACTTTTATTTAAATAAACCCGAAGGGCGTTATTTTGAATTTATCAAACATACAATCTACAGTAATATATAAAAATATTTGTTTGCTGCTTAATACATTGTTATATTAATCAGTCAAATTTCAAATACGGATAATTAAGTTTGTTTTCAAGTGTATGTTGTTTTGTTCTTTAGTTATTATTTTGAAATGTTAGTGAACAAATATGAATTTTCATTGGTGATTTAATTAGGGAGTTGTGGCATCGGGACTGGTTGTGGTAATGCTAGCTCTTTGTCTACATAAAAAGGGGCCACTATTCGTAAGCATTTTCAATCCATTGATGCTAGTTTTTGTGGCGATTCTTGGTTCCTTGTTGCTGGAGGAGAAGCTGCATTTGGGAGTGTTTCTGGGATCGGTACTCATAATATTAGGCTTGTACGCGGTTTTGTTGGGAAAGAGGATCGAGATGAAGAAAATGCCCCCGCCCGAAGATATACCATGATCTGGGATCATATGAGATACGACACATACTCGTAAAATGAAATGGATTAGGGTAGGACTATATATTTTTCGGGTTTCAATAGGACTATATATTTTTGTTTACCTTGTATTTTGTAAAAGTTATTTTCAACGAAGAAAATCGTAGAATTTGTATATTTTGAAAGGTCATATTTATTCAAAATTTTGTATTTTTTCCAAGAGAATTATAACGTGACAATTTGCGAATCATGTCTTAAATATTTTTTTTTGTTACAAATTAAAATTCAGTATAACAAAATAATAATCCTAGTTATCATAGCATCATGCACCTTCAAATCGCTTGATTTTTGAAACATATTTTGTATATTTGGTAAATTCTAATTAGCGCAAGTAAAAAAATAATCATACATATGTATATTATATTTTGTAGGCTCGACATGGGTTCTTGGAGAACTCCTTGAACTTCATGTTTGCTAAAATGTCAAAGTATGGAGACGGATTATCACAACGGGCATGAGGCCAAATCTCTATGGGAACCTTGAATGTCTTGGGGAACTACTTCGAGCTTGTATACGCCACACTAATAATCATAGAGTTGTATATACATACAAATATATATATTTGCAACAACATAAGACCAAACGCGAAGCTTTTTGAAATTTCTAGATGGTAGACAAGTTTTGTTAGCGATTGGGACACTTGGTAATTATTTTAACCTAATAATTTGATTCTATTCACGTCAATGGTATTTAGTATCCACTTATTTACAAATTCAATTTTGAAATCGATATATTTGTTTTCAAACTCGTATTTACGTATGTATTATACTATTTATAGTTAGTAATATTCAAACCATATTAGTCAACTTTCTAACTATTTTTCTTCAAAATAATCAATATGAAAATATCATTCCATATATATAGAAATGAATACAGCAACACTGTAATGATGAAAAAAAAAAGAACAAAACCTAAAACACATTTATACAAAGAATGCTGAAATATAATTAGAATTGTATCAACAGAGATTGTGTATTAAATGGCGTGCCCAAAACATGACCATGGAACCAAATATAAATACTGGTATCTCACATGTTCATTGTGCTCATACCTCATCTCCAACAATGGCAGCGCCCAAAATTTTCCCTCTAGCAACCTTAGTCCTCTTCCTCACATTTTCCCAAGTCCTTTGCTCTACTCCTTCGCAGCTCGATGGGTTGAGCTTAAGGCTTATTCCTAGAGACTCCCCCGAATCACCTATATACCCCGGGAACCTCACCGCCCTGGAGAGGATGCAGAGAATGATCAATTTCACCAATGCTAGGGCCTACGAGTTGGAATCGACCTATAGTCCCAACTCGACACTGGATCCTGAAGGCCTAATTTTCAGGTTAAACCGCGATAGCTACTATTACATGGTACAGCTCGCGATCGGAAACCCCGAATTGATAATTTACTTGCTAGTAGACACTGGAAGTGGCCTAATATGGACCCAATGTCAGCCCTGCACTGATTGCTATTTACAGGACCCCAGGTTCCCCATTTACAACTCCCTCGCGTCTCGGTCCTACACAAAGCTGACCTGCGATCACCCTCTTTGTAATGGCCCGAATGCTCTCTTCAGGTGTGTCAACAATGAATGTCTCTACAACATTGGATATAGCGGTGGAGCCACGACAGAAGGCGTCGCGTCCCAAGAAACCTTCAAATTTATTTTTGACAACGGCTCTGGAAGACCCAAATCTACTGGGACTATTGTCAATATTGTATTCGGGTGTTCTCATAAGAATCAGAACATTCAATTCGGTAAAAATGGCGTCATATCTGGGATTTTGGGGCTAAGTAAGTCGCGTAATTCTTTCATATCACAATTATTTGATACACTCGGGAAAAGATTCTCCTATTGCTTTCTCCCTTTTAATCAGGCATTGGCAACCCCTAGTGCCCTCAGGTTCGGACAGGACGTGCCCCAGCCAGGAAATGTCCAAACTATCCATTTCCTGAACCCTCCAGGTTCGGCCTTTTACTACCTCAACCTGTTGGACATAAGTGTAGGACAAAACGCGCTAGGATTTCCCCCTGGGACTTTCGCGATTAGGCCTGACGGGTCTGGAGGGTGCATCGTGGACTCGGGAGCCCTAATTCCCAAAATAGACCAGAACACGGGGAATGTGAACGCATACAGGAGAGTCTTGGGGGCGTTCCAGAGGTACTACGACGGGCTTTCTCAACTTCAGAGGATTAGGGAGAGGGTGCCCCAGGGGTTTCAGCTCTGTTACCGGAAGCCTCAGGATTTTAGGGACTATATAGGAATGACATACCATTTCGAAGGGGCCAATTATGTTGTCGACCCGAGTTTTGTGAATTTCTATGACGAGCAGTACGGGTATTTCTGCGTCGCGCTGTTACCGGGAAGTGGTAAGAGTGTATTGGGAGGTTGGCATCAACAGAATATGAGACTCATTTATGATATAAGCATTGACTCACTCCAATTTGCACCTGAGGATTGCTCCAGGGACGTGTTTTGATCTCTAGCTCTACGTTTGTTTTTAGTTTATCTTTTGATTCAATTCCATTTTACAAATGTTTTGAGGACACAATATAAATAAAATCTTTACATTTTGTTTCGAAAACGATTGAAATTATTACTTGGATTCTTCAAATTTTATTTTCAGTTGTTTGTAGTTGGAGGAAAATAATCAATTTCACTCCACATTTTTGTATTTCCAAGTTAATACATGCACGGAAAAAACAAAATATAATTGTGTCATAAATTTCCCTCTTCGTTGACTATTTTTTTTTGGTTGCTCTTCGTTGACTATTTGATTGTGTGATAATTGCCATTAATTAGCTCTATCATTAGTTAATTCTTTTACTTCTATAAATACTATGATACATTCACATTTCACACTGACTTTAGGTTCAAGTATTTGTATTTCATACAATTATGGCCATTTATTTTCCCTTATAAATTGATTTACTTTTCTAATTTCTGTACTTACTAAATGAAATTTTAAATACGATGTTTAATACACTGAATGATCAGTTATCACAAAAATTCTCAATTAATTCAATTAATTCGAGAGTAAATTAAGGATAATTATTTAGGTTTTAAATGTGCATTTCAAATGCATGAATCTTGATGAAATTATAAATAAGTCAATTTTGACAGAACATTGTGCAAATGCATAAAATTATTCATAAATGTGTGTTGTAACGAACATTAATAAACACTAAGGCAGCGTTTGTTTATCAAGTTTTATTTGAAATCCATTAAAAATGACATATTAGGTATTTTGAAAATACCATTATTGCGTTCGTTTAAATTTTTCAGAGTGACATATTTGAAATTAAAAAATATTATATTTTCTCAAATGAGTTAAATAACTTGATACATATGTGTAATTTCAATTCTTTAAAATTTGTAATTATTTAACTTATAAAAGGCGGGTTTAACTACTATTTTAATTAAATTAAAAACTATATTATACGAATGTCACATAATAAGTCACTTTTAAAAAATACTTAACAACTGCTCCAAAAAAAAAATTACTTAACAAAAAATTGACACACGGAAGCACTAGAATGATAGTAAACATGCATTTCGTTATCTGCAAGGGAATGATTGATTTGAAATTATTATATTTAAGGACTTATAAATTCAAATTAGTTGGATTAATTTGCAGATGTGCCTATATGTTAAACCTACATAAAGCGTGGTCACGAACAAACTAGTTGTTCACATAAGGTGGAACGACTATTTCTTGGAGCTCAACCAAACAAACCTTGATGGCTACGTCGTCAAATCATTTTGTGATCATAGAACTTGTAGACAATAGATTTTTTTTATTTAAGAAAAGTAGATAATAGATATGACTAACAGATGGATGATTCAACTTATCCAAAAAAATGACGTCTAAAAACAATTCAAAGAGTCCCACAATAATATATGAAGATACCGTTGCATGCATTGCTCAAATAAGACGAAATTGTATATATTAAATTCTAACCAATGTATTTCCCCTCTTATTAAATGGTTACTCAAGAGAATATACCCGTATTTAATAAAATATACACTTTTTGCATAGCAAACAAAATATATATATACATATGACTTTAATGTATATCAGTTAACTGATATAAAGTTATATCAGTTAAACCAATAAGGTGATGACACCTCATTTAAAATCATGGATCCGGACGGGTCGCTTCGCTCCCACAAATTCACATGAGTGGGTATAAGTGATTTTAAATGAGGTGTCATCACTTCATTGGCTTCTCAAACTACAACTGATATATCAGTTAACTGATATACATTTTACCATATATATATATATGAACACTCCAAGCTCCAAATTGTTTCCATGGGTTGAAGATTCCTAAAAATGGCAACCGTGCAAATTTCCTCTCGGACAGCAGCAACTCTTATGCTTCACCTCATAATTGCCATAATCTTCCAATTCGCCAATTTGAGTACTTCAACAAAACTCACTAAACTGAGCCTAAACCTCACTTCCTACGCGCCCATGACCAAACTGTTGGGATCAACAATGTCAGGTCTTCAAAATTCAACGGCATTATCCCCTAAAGATATCGGCTTCACGTTGACACGCACCCCCGAATACGTGCTCGTGGTGCAAGCTTCCATTGGGGCCCCACCCGTCCAAGCGGTGTTGCTATTGGACACTGGGTCCGGACTCATTTGGACGCAATGCAAGCCTTGCAACTATTGTTACCCTCAAAGATACGCCCCTTATGATTCCAGGGCATCCACCACTTTCCGGAAGCTTCCTTGCACTCACACCCTCTGCTCCGGCCCTCGGGCCCTCTTCCAATGCGTCAGAAACGAGTGCGTCTACAGCCTCAGCTACACCGGGGGAAGCAACACAAAAGGCCACGCCTCCTTCGAGACCTTCGAGCTCTCAGTCGGAAAATCTTCCCGACCATTTCCTGACATAATCTTCGGCTGCTCCAATGAAAACTACAATTTCACGTTCGCTCGGAGCGGGCTCATATCCGGGATCATGGGACTCAACAGGGGTCCCGAATCGTTCTTGACTCAGTTATTCGCGCCCACGAAACGGCGATTCTCTTATTGCATTGCCCCTTACGACAGTGGCCCGAGAACAGCACACACCGTCCTGAGGTTCGGCGACGATGTCCCTCATGGAAGAAGCTTACAAACAACTTCTTTCATGCAAGACACGGCTCACTACAAGCTGGAATTGCTTGACATAAGCGTCGGGAGGCGCCGGCTCTATTTCCCGCCGGGAACGTTCGCTGTAAAAGAAAACGGTACCGGCGGGTTAGTTATTGAATTCCGGGATGTAAATTTCATAATTGACTCCGGAACTGTAATTTCGCGACTAGATCAGGCAGCTTCAGGCGTAAACGCCTACGGAACAGTCATAGAAGCGTTTAAGCAAATTTATAATTCGCTCCGTTTGCAGAGAATTATGAACCCGGGTTTGGGATATGATCTTTGTTACCGGAAACCGCCCCGATTTAATAAGTTTGTGGGGATGACGTACCATCTCCGAGGAGCTGACTATGTGGTTGATCCCAAGTACATGGTTGATAACGAACAAAGTGGGTTTTTCTGTGTGACATTGATGGGATCACGTGGAAAAAGTTTGTTAGGGTCATGGCATCAACAAAATATGAGGTTGATTTATGATGCTAGTACGGGTGTACTCCGATTTGGAGCTGAAAATTGTGCAAGAGATCGTCTCTGATTGTCTTTGTTTTAGTGCTTTTATGAAGAATAAAGGTTGAATTTGGTTTTCTTAATATTCTAGGTAATAATGAGAATAGCTTAATTTGGTTTTCCTAGGTAATAATTATAAGTAGCTTTTATTTTCAATTATATCTAACTTGTATGTCAATCATTTTCATTATTATTTTTTTTTTTAACTTTAATCAAGTATAACATTAAATATGTAAATCCGTCGAAGCCCCTTAAAGCCTCTCCAACGAGGGGTAGTGTCATGGGATATTGAGAACATTGTTCTTATGGGATTGATGTTTGGGCATCAAGGAACTTCTAACGTTGTGGAGTGACGAAGGACTTCGTAGATGACTTTGGACACGACCCATATCCTATAGTGCTCGCGATGGCCATGACACCGCTAATTAGTGACTCCATGCATTGCCGTCAAATGGATCAAGAGCGACTCCGCAAGCTCACAATTTGGGAGCAAGTCCGCGAGTCCACTTTTGTGGGATAGAGATGACGTTGCGCTCGGGTGCCACATTACATGTTGCAGTTGGTCGGATAAACTTGTGAATTTATTGATAGCATCAGTATGATATAGTTATAAAAAATATGTGGACATCAGTAACAAAATATAAAAACTTACATTTGTCTTCAATAAAATCTCAGCTCATAACTTTCAAACAACCAAATGTGATAACTCTGAAGCTCCACATCTTTATATCAATCACCAAGCTTCATCGTAAATACAAAGATTTGGAGCCTGATAAATCAAATTTCAATTAGATACAGAATAGAATTTTAGTTGTTGGAATAAGAATGTCATAAAATATGATTTCTTTCACAATTGCGTCAATCAAGAATGTGTATATAATCTAAGATATAACGACGGAAGCTACACAAGAGGCATCACTTCCTTAGAGACCGTCCTGGCCGGCTCAAGAAGCTTCCCAGTCTTTATCTTCGGTTGCTCCAATGATAACAAAAATGATATCTATGCACGAGACGGCGTCCTTGTGGGG
The DNA here is from genome assembly GCA_036897625.1 of Pelargonium cotyledonis. Classification (NCBI taxonomy): domain Eukaryota; kingdom Viridiplantae; phylum Streptophyta; class Magnoliopsida; order Geraniales; family Geraniaceae; genus Pelargonium; species Pelargonium cotyledonis. The sequence goes on along the minus strand of JAYMTA010004203.1, from coordinate 5,542 downwards.
AATTTGGGACTAAAAACATGGCCCCAGATTCCCTTCCAACGCAACTATTCGTGCCAACCAAGCGACGTTTCTCTTATTGCTTGGTTCCTTTTAATACTGAAAGCCGAGTTCCCGCCAGCGTCTTACACTTTGGCGAAGACATACCACGGACATCAAGAAATGTCCAAACAACTCCGTTCCTGGCAGGGTTAAATAATTACTATCTAAACTTACTAGACATAAGCGTGGGAAGGTGTCGCCTCGGGTTTCCTCCTGGCACGTTTGCGACCCGAAGAGGTGGTAACAGAGGTTGCATCATAGACTCGGGGACAATAATGGCGAAATTCGACGCGGGCACTGTTGGGGGCAACGCATATCGGAAAGTCTTGGAAGTGTTTCAGAATTACTATTCATTCACAATTTGTGATGAAACTGTGAATAAAAATTTCCTCTCACAAATTTATTCATTCACAGTTTGTAACTTTTTTTAGTGATCTTATGTGGCACCTATCTTTTTATAGTTAATCTGATGTTGAAAATAATAGTGTTACCAAACAAGCAATTATAACATCAACATTTTCTTATAAGAAAAATATGGTTACCAAACATCACCATTGTCTATCATGGCACTCTTCTATTACAAAAATCATACTAATAAATTAGAAAACCTTTTCAGGTTAGTCATGACTTCAATGCCTGAGAGTATTAACAGATACTCTCCATATTCATTACTCATTAAATCCTTCACCGCCACAATTCACTTTTCTTTTTTTTGTTATCCCTATTTTATCTTTCGTCTAAAGCTAATAAATAGATGGTGAAACAATAACCATTGGATTCAAGGACTTCAAAAAATGGCCACTCTACAATCCGTTTGGGTAGCAACAACTCTACTTCTCCACCTCCTAACAATATTAATATTCTTCCATTTCCGTATCACAACTTCAACAAAACTCACCAAATTGAGCTTAAACCTCACCCACATACTCTCCCCGGACTCTCCATTCTATCAACCAAGCCTCACTCAACACGAAAGAATCGAAAGGATAATTCAATCTTCCGTTCTTCAGTTAAACCATCTTGAATCAATTTCTTCTCCCAACGCAACCTTGACTCCCGACGAGATCCATATCACAATGCTCCGCAACAAGTTCATTCTTATGGCAAGCATCTCCCTTGGAACCCCGAGTCAACAAGCATTCTTGAACGTCGACACCGGAGGTGGTCTAATTTGGACGCAGTGCAGACCTTGCAACAATTGTTACACCCAACACCTCCAAATCTACAACTCAACAGCTTCAAGAACTTACCGGAAGTTGCCCTGTAGCCACCCGCTCTGTACCGGACCGCGGTCTCCATATAATTGCTTCAATCAAGAATGTGTCTATAATGTGAGATATAATGACGGAAGCTACACAAGAGGCATCGCTTCCTTGGAGACCATCATTTCCGGCTCAAGAAGCTTTCCCGGCATAATCTTCGGTTGCTCCAACGATAACAAAAACGATATATATGCACGAGACGGTGTCATTGCGGGGAATCTGGGACTTAACATGGCCCTAGATTCCCTTCTAACGCAACTATTCTTACCAACCAAGCGACGCTTCTCTTATTGCTTGGTTCCTTTTAGTACTGAAAGCCGAGTAACCGCCAGCGTCTTACACTTTGGCGACGACATACCCCGGACATCAAGAAATGTCCAAACAACTCCGTTCCTGGCAGGGCTAAATAATTACTATCTAAACTTACTAGACATAAGTGTGGGACGGCGTCGCCTCGGGTTTCCTCCTGGCACGTTTGCGACCCGAAGAGGCGGCAACGGAGGTTGCATCATAGACTCAGGGACAATAATGGCGAAACTCGACCCGGGCACTGTTGGGCGCAACGCATACCGGGAAGTCTTGGAAGTGTTTCGGAATTACTATGATTCGTTCCGTCTCATAAGGATTACCCAGCCGCATCCAGTTTTTGAGCTTTGTTATCGAATAACACCCAACTTTAATGCCTTCGTAGGCATGACCTACCATTTTGGAGGGGCTGATTATGTTGTTGATGCAAAGCATGTCCACTTTTTCGACGATAGAGCTAGGAGTTTTTGTGTAGCTTTGATGCCAGGAAATATGAGAACAATACTAGGAGCGTGGCATCAGCAGAATATGCGAATCATCTACGCAATTTGACACCAACCAAAATGATTGATAATTAAATAAACTCGTTTTCTTTTGAATGGATCATCCTTTTTTTTATAAACAAATGTACTAACCGATGCTCAAACTTGAGCCCTATAAAAGAGCAAATACCTTAAGCCAATTAATTGCTTCATGACAATTGGTTAAATCATAAAGTAAATTAACTATTTTCTTTTCAAATATTTAAAGTTAATAACTGGCTTGACGATTGAATTAGGTGTTTGGTGTGTAATGTTTGTTACAATATTATGAAGTACGAGATGCATGCAAGTTAGGCCTTATTTGAGAAACACATGTAACCTCCTTCTGTCTTCTTTTGATCATCTTATTGCGAGGGATTTATACGACTTCTACAAGAGACTTTTGTTTGACAAATTTTCCAATGAAAGGAAACTTCAAATCAAAAGCTCATGCAGATCTTGTTTTGATTTTCTTAGGAGAAGGAGCTTATTTTTGGAGCAAAAGGAGCTAAGTGTCCATTGTCTTGTAGATTTGTAAGTTAATCCAAAAGAAAAATGGTCCCCAAGTGAATGATGAATCTTTCAAATAAGAAAATTCATTTGACATTACTATAAAAATTGTTGAAGTAGGGAGAAAATAGCGAGCAACAATATTTCGAGCAAGTTGCAAGAAAATTTTAGCTCACTAATAATATTGTTAATTATTTTCTTGCACTAAATTAGGAATGATATGATTCAGTCCACACTTATAACTAGCATATACAAAATATTAAACATAATTTCATATGTGCACAATTGACCGATAATGAATGATATCTTTACCACTAGGGACATGTTCGGGAACAAGCTAGAATAAACTTTTGTTTTTGTTTTTGTTTTATTATTATTATTATTATTATTATTTTTGCTTTGTCACGTAAGATATAGACACTTTTCAATCTCCACATTGTTTCTCTAAATTTTTAGCTCAAAATTAGATTTGGTGCTAGAGCTCCTTCCCAAACTCTATGCCGCTCCTTTTGAGAATGAGTTGAGCTTCATAGAAGCGGGCACGTGCTTCGAGAGTGAGTCTTTGCACTCCCAATCTTGAGAAAAAATTTGGGGTATCATTAGTTTGACAGTTGACTCTACAACTTGATCGGTTAGAATAGAAGAGTGGTTTTTGAGTTTAAAAGTTTTAGTTTTCATCTTTATTTTTTTTTTAAGTTAAAAAGTTTCAGTTTTCATCATCTTTTTAGTTTTGGTCTCTTTGTATCTTCTTGTCTTTCTTTTGAGAGTTGGAGCTTTATCGATCTCGTGTTGAGTTAACTCTATATATGATCATCTTCCTCCGGAGAGCTATGTACTTTATTTTTCTTCTCGGGCATTTTATAGAAGTACCGTTTGCTGATAAAAAAAATGAGATGTGCAAATATAGATGTGATTAACAAGAAGTCTCCAAACTATTTAAACTTAAAACTAAACAATACAGGAAAATAACATCTTAAAATCTACATGATAAAGTTAGCCAACTTCAAAATCTTAATCCTTTACTCAATTTCTTTTTTACTTCCCTGTAGAAAAATAAAATTTTATTTTAGCCCTTAAAGGTGACTCTATACCCTCACATTTTCTCATAAAAATATATTTACAAACGACACCATTACTACCATGTTCACACTCTTCGAATAGACAGTATCATCGCTAATAAATTAAAAAAAACCTTTTCAAAGGTAGTCATGACTTCAAATCATCAATGCCTGAGAGCTTTTATGGATTCCATCTACCATTTAATCCAACTTCTAATAAGTACTCTTTGTTTTTTCTTTCTTCATATCTATTACTCATTTATTGAATCCCTATTGTCTCTTTCTTGTCCACTATTAAATAGCGGGTAAAACCATAACCATTAGGCTCAAGAACTTCAAAAACTCAGGCCTAATTGAAAAAAAATGGCCACTCTACAACCCTTATGGCTAGCAACCACTCTACTTCTCCACCTCCTAACGTTCTCCCAATTTTGTACCACAACTTCAATAAAACTCAAAAAATTGAGCCTAAACCTCACCCACACACTCTCCCCGGACTTTCCGTTCTATCAACCAAACCTCACTCAACATGAAAGGATCGAAAGAATGATCCAAGCTTCCGTTCTTCAATCAAAACATCCCGAATCAATTTCGTCTCCAAACGCAACGTTAACACCCGACGAGATCCGTATCTCAATGCTCCGCAATAAGTTCATTCTCATGGCAAGCATATCCCTTGGACCCCAAATCAACAAGCATTCTTGAGCGTCGACACCGGAGGCGGCCTAATTTGGACGCAGTGCAGACCTTGCCCGGAATGTTACCCTTAACGGCTTCAAATCTACAACTCCGCTGCTTCAAGAACTTACCGGAAGCTTCCTTGTAGCCACCCTATCTGCAGCGGACCGCGATCTCCATATCAATGTGTCTACAATATAAGCTATGGCGACGGAAGCTACACAAGAGGCATTGCTTCTTTGGAGACACTCATCGCCAGTTCAAAAACCTTTCCTGGAGTAATCTTCGGTTGCTCGAAAGATAGCAAAAACGATATCTACGCAGAAGACGGTGTCATTTCGGGAAATTTAGGAATGAGCATGGCTCCGGATTCGCTTCTAGCGCAGCTATTTGTACCAAGCAAGCAACGCTTCTCTTATTACTTGGTTCCTTTTAGCAGCGAAAGCCGCATGCCTGCCAGCGTCTTACTTTTTGGCGACGACATTCCCCAGACAACTAGAAATGTTCAAACAACTCGGTTTCTTGATGGGTCAAATGCCTACCGCCTAAACTTACTAGACATAAGCGTGGGAAGGCGTCGGCTTGGGTTTCCCCCTGGCACGTTTGCGATCCGTAGAGATGGTTTCGGAGGCTGCACCATAGAATTTGGGACGGTAATGCCAAAAATTGACACAAGAACTATTGGGCGAAACGCTTACCGGGAAGTCTTGGGAGCGTTTCGGAGTTACTATGATTCGCTCCGTCTTGTAAGGATTGCCCCGCCTAATCAAGCTTTCGAGCTTTGCTATCGAAAACCGCCAAACTTCAATGCTTTTGTGAGCATGACCTACCATTTTGGAGGGGCTGATTATGTTGTGGATCCCAAGTATGTGAACTATATCGACCCCACAGGTAGAAGTTTTTGTGTAGTGTTGATGCCCGGAAGTACGAGAACGGTACTAGGAGCGTGGCACCAGCAGAATATGCGAATCATCTACGATACATGAGCTAGAGTGTTGCAATTTGCACCTGATATTTGTCCTCGCTAGTCTTCGGTTTGTTGATTGTGCAATTTAACACCAACCAAAATACTTGCTAGCTAATAAAGTAATCTTGTTCTTTTTAAAAACAAATTATGGAAAATTGCTTAATAACTTAGTTTTTTTTTTTTTTTGATAAGCAACGGCCT
>JAYMTA010004202.1:0-12986 GCA_036897625.1 Pelargonium cotyledonis | reverse complement strand
TTCAATTCATGATCAATCGTTAATGAGCCGAGTTGAGTGAAGCTCGAGTTCGCCTATTTTTTATCAACTCGAGCTCGAACCCTACTTTAAAATCTCGTTCGAGCTCGAGCCGAGTATAAAAGTGTCGAGCCGAGCCGAGCCGTGACAACTTTAGGCTTGATTTGGCTCGACTACACCCCTATATTAAGCCTTAAAAGTGTAATTATTTGAAAAAAGAAATTGATTTTTGAATGTAATAAGTAAGACATTCAGTAACAAATTAGTAGTTTGATTTTTGTTTTTGAATTGAAATGAAATAGATACTGTGTTTATATGTTGCTTCAAAAAATGTATTATCTATATATGTACTGTGAAGAAATGAAATAATAAAAAAGAAGAATTTGGGTGGCCCAGCCTTAGCGCCTACGCTTCCGCTAGCGCCAATGCTTCCACACTTGACCTTAGCACCAAGCTCTTCAATGCTTAGCAGCTGTGCTAAGCACCGTTAGCGCCTCACAAAAGAGAGCACTGGTGATGCTGTTAGAAGCTAGAAGTGGCTTCTATTAACTTCTAAAAGTTATGATTGTTTGCTATCTTCTCGACAAGGTAGTATTTAGATAAGACATACTCAAGAGCCTCCTCGGATACATCCACGTAAGCCAAAGACATGTCCTTGAGGGACCTCAAGGAGCTTGAATGATCAATGCAAAGTTGCAACGGGAAGGGGTATACTCCCATACATTGAAGCAAAGGGTGTGTGAAAAAGTGACTATAAGTAAAGTCCAACTCAAGCCTCTTCACTCCTTTTTCCATTGCAAATTTAACCCATTGGTTTATACAATCTCTCAATCTGATGTACATATAATATCTTATTTTACAATATACAATGTGATATCCGCAATAAATCCTGAATTCATTTATACTCTGGTCTTGAAATGATTTCAAAACATGATCTACCCATTCCACGTATCTAGGAATTGTACAGTAGCTTTCAAAGGAGTGAACACCAACCTTTTTATGTAGGTCCAAATTCAATAGAACTTGTAAATCAAAATCCAAACAATGTGTGTAATTTGTCCATATATATTTCCATCTTTTTGCAAGAATGCTGGTTCTTGCTGCTTCTTTGATTGTTAAGAAGGAAAATGTATGGGCAATGATCCCTTCTGGCAATCCTAATATGCCATCCTGATATATATATATATATATATATATTTTCTTCTTACGAAGGGAATAACAAGTTTGATCTACATCACAAGAAAGAAAGTTAAAATATCATGATTTCAGGAAAAGGCAACAAGTTTTGAATAGACTATATATGAAACTTATCCAAATTAAACCATTTAAAATATATATAACTCTCAGTTCTAATTAAAAACAAGAAAACATATGAACATAACTTATACTTAAAATTTTCAATATGAGCATATTGTTAAATTTGGATTTTTTTTTACGCACAAATTTATACATTTAACCTTTTCATTCATCAATTACACTTGCAAATCATATTTAGGTTAGATCTCATTTTAAAATTTCAAATTAGACGAGGACGTAAGAAGAAAATTTAGGAGTTTTCATCAAATTGGATTCTTTAATAAATAATAATTCTTATGGACATTGTTGTCGACATAGAGCTTAATTTGTGCACTAAGAGTTTTTCAAAAGTTTATAATCTGCAATATGAATATGTATAGGACCCTAAGTCCCAAATTCAAAGATGAAAGCCGCATACTTAATTTGAATCCAATAACACAAGTTTGAGCAGCCAATATATTGCAAGACTAATTTACTGTACGTACCAATTTGTTCATAGTATGTGCTGGGTATAAGGATCGATCGAACTTCAAAAGTTGAGGTGATATAATTAATTATTTGAAAAAACGAGTATAGACACACAAATCAAAATTGACATAACACAAACCGCACAAAGGAGTCAAGTCTACCTCTCGGAGTATATTCAAGAAAGCTTTGATATCGCTCGCCGCCGGCGGGAAAAATTGAAGAGTGGACGAACCGGACAGGGGTAACAGGAAGGCGGAGGAAGACAGAAATTTAGAACTAAATCACTAAAACTACGTTGTTCAACAACCTTGGAGTTACAAAAAAAATCATACTCCAATATATAACATGAGTATAATGTATATCGGTTGACTGATATAAAATTACATCAGTTAAACTAATAAGGTGATGACATCTCATTTAAAATCATGGATCTGTACGGGTCGCTCCGCTCCTACAAATTCACTTGGATGGGTATAAGTGATTTTAAATAAGGTGTCATCACATCATTGATTTTGATAAGTTGCAGCTGATATAACTGATATACATTTTTTCCTATATCACATATCCCACAATAATAATAATAATAATAATAATAATAATATTTTGTATTGTTTTGAAATATGGACTAATATTTTTTATTTAGTCTATGTGACTTGTTGTATCAAGTATAAAACATTCACATCAGCAAGAATATCACGTCATCTGTCCACATCATTTGGCTTGTCAAGTCACCATGTCTAAAAAATATATATATATAGCAATGATAATTTTATCATAGTTGTTTGCATTATTTTAGGCAAGACTTTAATCAATTGTGCAGCTATTTTATGGTGTTTTGGATTGAATTGCAGCTTGTGTGAACGTTTTGTTTTGTTACTGAGTGAGTTTGTTTTCATGGATGGTTGCTGGGAAATGGCTTTATGGATCTGTTTACAAAGCCAGAGATTTAAAAACCTTAGAGCTTGTTGCTATTAAAGTAATATCATTGAGGGATTCATGTAGTACTTGTGACTGATTCTCTTTGTTTATTTGTGCGTAGAGCTTTCTTTGCCATTGTTTTATCTTCAACTGTGCAAATCTGGTCATACTTGATATGCTATATGATTGGAACTATGTTTTGATAGTTATATTCAAGAGAGCAATAATAGATGATATTAATACTACAACACTCGTCAAAAATTGTCTTAAATTTTTTGTATAATTGCACTAATTAATTTATTTTTTCAGGTTGAATCAACAATATATATTTCAAGTGCAACTAAAGTTTTGTTTCGTACTTCAAGAGTTCGCTAAAAACGTTGTAGTTTGTATAGTTTAGTGGAAATTTTAAATTTTTCTAGTGTTTCGAGTAATTATGTTTTCTCATTGTACTCACTTTTTAAGCTCAATTCATTACAACTTTGTTTTTTATTCCAAACATTTTAATATAGGCCTCCTAGATGCCGTGGTAGGTGTATTGTGTATTGAAAAATACTTTTAGTTGTAACCATTATTATATTTAGAATCATGAATATTGTTATTTAAAATATGAAAATTTGGATATTGGCAACGGCAAATGCCAGTAGAAATCTACTTTCGACGTGTTCTTTTATTTTAGCCTTCATTTATTGTATGTTGCTACATCAAAGTTTGTGATGCATTTTATATATTATCTACATTGCCACTTTAATGCTAATTATATTCTATATTCACTCAACATAGTTGAAATGTTGCAAACATTATCCTGCATCATTTCCTATTTGTTACAAATGTTGTAATCTCAAATCCTTTTTTAATTAGCACCATCCAATAACACTTGTGTGTTTAACTCATGTTTTAAGAAACATTAATCAACAGTAAACGAATGTTAGTATAAGTGAAAACACTGCACTTGTGTGTTTAATTAACATGTTTTAAGAAACATTAATCAACAGTAAACGAATGTTGGTATAAGTGAAAACACTGTTACAAATAATAACTTGCATCCACCCAAATCAATTGCAAATTTAAATTAAATGTTGCAACAAAGATTACTCAACATTAACAATTTGTTACTAAGAGTTCAAACAATGTTACTCGTTATAGTATCAACATTTAATAGCAACACACATATTTGTATTGCAAATATAGTAAATACAAGTTACTATAGATTGTTTCTGCAACACTAAATAAAGTGTTGCAAATGAATTTTAAACTGATGCATATTGTCTTTTGCTATAGTCTAATATATAATATGTAAAATGATATGAATAGTGATGCTAACATTGTACTGCGCATCCCAAACGTTTTAATGTGATTGCAATAGGAGGTCAAATCTAGTAGTGTATTTTACTAAAATATCATGTTTTTTTGGTGAGGAATGGTACACGTGTCGATTATTATTCATGTAGAGACAACACTAATCGATAAGATTAGAGAGTTCATGCATATTTAATGGAGTCCTTTAGCGGTGAATAAAGAATGTAGTTTTGTGTGAATAACTGATCATATTGTAGGTCAATTGACATGCACTTACTAAGTTTATTATTGATTTGGTTTTGCAGGGATTGTTGCAAGTACAAGTCATGCAAAAGAAGTTATTAGCTAGAGCTCCCTGTTGTTAATTTAGTGTAATATAAAATCACATTTAGAGGAGAATTGCAAAAGAATTTTACTTACTACAACTTTTGTACCAGAGAAAAAGTTAAGCAATATGAACAACAATGATTATGATCTTGAGCGGGCAACGTGTTTGGCAGAGCCAGTGAAAGAAGCATTCAAGTTGATCCACAGCTGGACCAACCTGATCACAACAAATAAAACAATCTCTAAAATGGCTAAGGAACTAGAAGTCTGAAATGGACGTATCATTCGAGTCCACAATTTGAACGGCCTCGAAACAATCAAATGGATGATGCTATCAACATTGCGAACCGATGGAAAGTTTGATCCAGTTGAGATTATTGGTCACCCTGAAGCAGTACTATATGGGAAATACCTCATCTCAAAGCTTTTTGCAACTCATACAGTTTTTTATAGCCTTTTTTCCCGATAGACTAAGACCACGACATTGTGTGGCTGTGTTTGACTACATGTCCTCTGAGTACTAGGCATACTTGTGTAGGTTGATTTGGCACATCCACAATATAAGGTTATCATTTCCTCTGGTTCCGCCCGCTATTCACTCAATAGTTTCTTGACCGGGCATTTGGCTCACATACATCAATTCCATCTCCACTGGCCTTGTTGGGTAGTAAACAATGTTGAGACCATAGTTGTTAAAATCAAAGCAATTGAATTAGACGGGAGCTATATGAATATCACTCTTGCAGATAATACAGTATGGCGGGTTTGTATTTATCGCACGCCCTCCCCAGTCGTGGAGGTTAGTAATATTAATACGTTATTTTAATTATTACTCCTTTTTAAATTCTAACCATCAATATTTTATCAGAGAGTGCTAAAAGCAATGGCAATGGTTGAGGAGTTTAGCGTTAGAATCAAGAGGGCTATGGTGTCGGGAGAAAATTTGTTTTGAGTATTTAGGAAGATGTTTGAGAGTATTGGGGCTTATCTACAGTAAAAAAGTTGGAGACTCTTTATGAAAGATGAAATTTTGATTCTTTCACTTATACAAAATGGTAAGGATACATGCTTATTTATAGAAGGCAATGGAGAACTCTAGACACAACAATTTTATAGAGAACTCTTCCAACTAGTAAGCTTCTCTCCATTATTCTCACTACGACAAAAACTGCTCTATCAACTACAAGAATATTCTAGATAAATTGATTACAAATGGTCCTAATACTAATTTGTGTAAGGCCAAAACCTAATGCCCAGAACCTAAGGACCAAATCAAGTTTATATTTTCAACAGATGAACCACGATTTAATACTTAAGTTAAGTAGCTTGGAGCAAACTCTGAATTCAAGCACATGTGATTTAATTGTTTATGTGAGTAGTTCAAAAAGTTGGTAGTTGCATACATGAGTAAGCTTTAAGGAACTTCATTAACAATAACCAAAAGCTGCAAGCAGAACCGTTACTTCAAAGACTTGTAATCCCTTATGAGGAATCTGTTCTCACGAGGACTTGAAATTAGGCAGTCGTCGGGTTAACTGAAGGGACCGAAGCTTCTTTGCAGTGTTAGTCATTTGATAAGACTTTAGCTCACATTGCATACTATTTAGAGGTCTTTTAAGTTATTGTGTTCCTTCTATAGCAGGAATAGAGCAATTTGAATGACCTAATAATGAGAGTTGATAACATTCTCATCCATGGCAATTCATTGCGGTGAATGAAGAGAGACAAGACAAAGGCTCTTTAACTAGGTCTATTTGGAGATCAACTTACATGACATCCTCGTTGCTAATCATAAAATCAGTATTTGCATAGGTTGGGTTTTCATCTTGTAAAGTTATGTAATTGCAGATGTTCCTAATATGTTGTGGACAAAGTCATGTTTCTTCAATTTGCATGAATATGGCTAGCTTTGTTTTCAGAACTCGGGATCCACACGAGAGCAACAAATACAGAACTCACTATCCATGTTTCCGAACACAACCTTATATACATATAAGCCTTAAACTACCTGCAAGCCATTACCTTCAAATCTAACCCAACAAACAACTCATTCTCTATATTGTTACTAACTCACTCTCATTAGGAGTCCTAATATTGGAATACAACTCAATTTTAATACTCGATAATGGGCATTCGATTTGTTTTGAAAAATGCTACTACATCCATTTCAAATAAGTCATGTTTGTTAACGTGAATTTGATTTGAAATTCATCATTTAAAATTTTGAATTTGAAATGTTATATTTCAAAAATAAATTTAATGTTTGAGAAACTATAAAATTTCAAATGACAAGGTAAAAACTGTTATTTGAAATATCATGTTCTAAGTATGTTTTGAATGTTATTGGATTTGACTCAAATCCAAATATAAATTATTATACTTCTCAAACATCTCATTTGAATCAAATCCAAATTTGAAATGTTGATTCACAGACACACCATAAATGTCATTTTAGATATTTTCATAAATATTAATGAAAAATGTTAAATAACTTTCTTACTTTTAAATAAAGACATAAAATTCATTATTGACAATCTACTGCTAATAAATTTATTCAACTTTAATGTTAAAAACTTTTCATCATTTATATAAAAGTTATTATAACAAAAGACATTATGAAAAAGTTATGTATACGTGTTTGCTAAAAATAAAAAGTGCCATTTATTTTGAAACAAAAATTAAACTATACAAGACATTTAATTAGAAAAATAGTAGTATTTAGTTTTCAAATTTTCAGCTAAACAATATTATCAATGTCTATTATAGTTATTTTATCATTATAAACTGTCCATCAACATTTTTTACCCAGCAATTTATATACTTATAAACATTTTCTTACTGAACCGTTAACAACTTATTTAATAAGAGTAAGAGCACGAAAAATGCTTCTAAACTCTTTCTACTCGTAAACTATTTTTGAGAATCTAATCCAAACAACACCTTAGCTTGCCCTAAATTAACATGTCTAGAAAATCCCAATCATAAATTCCAGGCAAGTACATTTACAATTGCCTCAACAGCTCGTTAGTATTAGGGGGGTCCAACACGGGGTTTTCATTCCCCCCCCGCCGTATCGGAACCAAACAGCTCTCTGAAAAACACATTTTTGGGGATGTTCTCTGTTCACAGCCACTCGCTCATTTTCTGAAGGGGACAGAGATTACAGATACGGAGCTCTTTCTCTGTCCACAATCAATGCATGGAAGAAGAGAAAGAGGAGCTTAACAAGAAACCGCTTGACCTTGATTTGCCCAATGAGGAGCCACCGGAGGTGATTGTCGATCAGTCCGCAACCACAGCTCCCGCCGCGGCGAACCCATCCAAACCCTCTCCGATGAGCGCCGATCAGCAGAGTGGATATGAGGATGATGGATTGGTGCAGCGATTCTCCGATCATGAGCTGGAGGAGCGAATTCGGAGACAGAGTAAGAATATCGAGGCGATAGCCCCCAGATTGAAGGACAAGGGAGAGAAGCTCAAGGTCTTTCTCAAGCGCCTCGAGGAGGAGAGGGAACGCAGAAAATTCAGCAGACTCGAGAAGGTTCAGTTTTTCCCTCATTGATTTTGTCACTTCAATCCTTTAGTCTTGTTTGGATCCCAAGAAAATAGATTCTGTGTTTTTCTGTGCATCTAGACACAAATTGATTGGTTAAGTTGAAACTTGCTAGCTGCTGCTGCTGCTGCATGTTTGTAGTATCTGTTAGAGTCCCTGCAGTATTTTTTTGTGTACTGATAATAGAAGCAGTTACAGCAACGTGCGAGAATATGCAGTAGCTTAAGACAAGTTCAGTGCCTTGTTTGGCCAGTGTATACTATTTTATTGACTCAAAAACATTTTCCATTTGGTATATGATCTTTCAGTGTGTGTGGTCATGCTAAATCCAAGGTTTTTGTTGACTTAATGCATGCAATTCGATTGTCATTTCTCGGGGGTGTTTGTTATCTGCCGGACAACTACATGGTTCTTTCTGCTTATTCATAGGACTTCACCATTATGGTCCAAAAATCTTGGGATTATATCCAAAGCTTATTGTATACTGCAATTGTACTTTCTGATGATTCCTAGGATTTCCATTTGTGATCACTATTACTGTCTTAGAATTCTGAATCCCCATTTCCAGAGAAGATCTTTCTGCTGTAAGAAATTTTCATTGATTTGCTGCACATAGTTTGTTTTGGATGTTAAGGTCACTCTATAGGTTGGGATATAGTTCAGTAATCAGTCGAATGTCATGTTAGATCACAGCTTTGCATAGGACTGTATGTCATGACCTGATATTACCTAGCAAAGGCAACAATACAGTCATGTCCACTGCGTCATTATATAATTGCACTGACTTTATAAGCTGATTTTGTAGAAATTCACAATTATAGTTTAGGAGATTATTAGGTTGCATGAAAGTATTGAGGTTCTATCAGGTATGAAACCTGACTTCCTGGATATACATGCATGATACATGTGATGCGACATATTGGGAAAAAGGAAAAGAAAAGAAGATAAAAGCCTATTTAAAATGGAAATTAGAAATGTCATTTTAATAATTTAAATAGAAATTAAAAGGCTAGAGTATTCCTTGAACTAGGATAAGAAAATACCAAATTGCAACTCTAACCACATAGTTCAGTATTTCGCACTCCCTTGCATTACTTGATCTGACCTTGTAAAGATATTTTAGAGTTCCTAGCAGGCATATATTGTATTCATAACCAATGTATAGAATACATTATTGACTTGGTTCCTTATGCTTTTCACTGGACAGGGCAATGAAGAATGCAAGAAGCCTACACGAGCTGAGAATTCAGAAATAGTCGGTAAATGCCTGGCTATTCAATTAGCATTACATGGCCATTTCATTTCTTGAATCTTGGTGTTAAGCTTTATGAGTGAATCTCTTAAAACTTTTAAGTGATTTATCTACGAGGAGGACTATGACTGGTCTTCCTTAATTCCAGAAATCTCGATTGGATCAGAGATGTTATTGTTCTTATAAATACATTGGGAATGGCCATTTGACAGGTTTCTGCAATTTAAGACGTATAACTTAGCGTGTTAAATGCTAATTCACGCCGTACAATAAGCTGCCTCTAAGGAATTTTTTGTCTTTTCCTTCCTTAAGCTTAAGTGTGGATGCACACCTGTAGCTCTGACTGAATGTAGATATCCCGACATTTTCCATTTTGCTCGAGAAGTTAATACTAGTTTGGTTGCAACCTAGTACTAGTTTCCCCCCGAAGCAAGTACTATTGGTAAATGGTAAATGCTAGGATCAGGATTTCTTATTCTTAGAAGTGAATTTTTGCTTGCAATCTAGAGTTTCTGCTATGCTATGTGATCCAGAGAACCTGCTTCGAAAACACCATGTATGTAATCAAAATATCTTTCATATAGGTGCACCTGATGGATCTAGGCAAGAAAGTAGATCACCCCAAGATCATCCACAGTCCACATTTGGTAAAGAGTTCTCTAAAAGGATAGACGAAAATGTATTATACCCTAATCATGTTATCATTATTTATGCAGCTAAACACATTATAATTGCATTTATTAATTCATTTCATTTACTTAACAGTCAAATTCCATGAGAAACAATTCGATTGTTAAGGAATTCTCCGATTTCAATGATTGTGACCGCCGGAAAAAAAGATCCAATGGGCGTATGCCACCAAATTCACGAAAGAGAGACCGGTCTTCATCAAGTCAAAGGCCTATTCAATTTACTAGCAGTACTTCTATTGATGATATATCAAATGGTGATCTTAATGGCAGAGACTCTTCTGCTTACTCACTTCCACTTCATAGAGATGGCGAAAACTTGTTGAACAGTTGTGCCAAGAAGTACATGTTTTCTCTTTCCCCTCTCTTTCTCTTTGTTCTTTATAATAACTTTTCATGGAGTTCTTGCATTCCATTTTCTTAGACAAATCCGCCGTTTGATTATAGGCTTAACTGTTTTTTAATTTTATATTATGAGTTTAATAGCGCTGATCTTCTCATCACATATATGCATTAGTGTATTTTATTTGACAGTACTTGGGAAATTATAGTTTTAGTTTTCAGTGGGACATTAAGTCCATCTATCTCAAATTGAACTGGTAGACCAAAATTATTATGTTTCACTGCTGCATGATTTGGAGACTGTTATTACTTGTTTCTTCTATATGCTAATGTAATCTCATGGTTAACCTATGTAAGCTGAAAAGTTTTGTCAATGCCAAGGGATATGAGACCTATTTTACTAGTCATTTTTATCATAATGTTCCATTTATTGATCAGGGGCAAGGCTATTGGTTCTTGCTAAGCCAATTTTTATGCTGTTTTAGAAGTAACGTGCAACCAAAAAAAAAAAAAAACTTTATCTATCTAGTATTTCTTTTTCATTTTGTTGATTTTTCTTTTCCACCTCATAATTCTCTTGTAAGGCCTACATCTTGGAAATAATATTTTGGATGAGCCACTTTAGCTAGGTTGGATCTACGTTTTCTGTTCTGATGTCCTGACCTTTGGAATATTGAGATATTATTTGTATCCATGCTAATTTGGATGGTTTGAAGTAGAGTGAATTTTGTATTTAATATCTTTCTGTAATTCTATCTTGTAGGCGGAATGCTTTTGAAGTCCCACTTTCGGAAGACTTGAGAGCTAGTGAGGTAAATATTGGAAGCCTTTTCTTCTTTTTTCTGTCTTTTGTACATTTTTTTTTTTAGATTTGTCATATGCAACTATGTGAGCATTGACTTCTTCATGTGAGGTTCACAAATTAAATCTATATTAATTCGATACGGTACTTCTATTAAAACAGATTCTTCCAAAATACGGAGGAATAGAATAGGTGGTTAACTACAATCAAACACATTACTTTATTACTAACCCTATTAACGAACCTCCAAGATGAAAGGATCTTTGGGTTTTGAAATATGTATATTCCTAGAAGGAAAGACATCTCGTTTGATCTACTTTCAGTTCTGAGGTCTTCCAGTGGCCATTTCATTGTTACGCGTGCTTTGCAATGGTAGTTTGATTTTATCACTGTCTATTGGGCTTCTTTTTTTCTTTCTGTCAGATGCATAGTAATGTTACTTCAACAAGATCAGGCAGTTGTTCTGGTTGATGAGGAGGATCAAGCTCCAGAGGCAAAAGAGCATGCAGAGAAGCTTACTGAGTTGTAAATAGACCTTTCAATATATTGGTTGTTTTTTCCCTCCACCACGCCACCTTTTTTTTTTTTTTTTTTTTTTTTTAACAATTGAAGTACTTACTAATAAGAAATTGTCTCAACATCTAATTGTCTTAATTATCTTACATGAAAATGAATTAATACTAATATTTTGTATACGAGAATTCACACACATGCCTGTTTTGAATGCATTTATGTGTGTAAACCACTAGTTTAATCTAATGCGAGGCTTACTCACAATTAAGGATAGTCACCCATCCCATAGGTGTGTTTTAAAGGCATTTGACTTGCACATTAAAATGCGATAAAATGAGTATAAATCAACCTATACAAGTGATTTACTAGTTGAACTCAAACCATACAACTTTGAGTAATAACTAACTCAAAGCCTATATAAATCAACCTACAGACCATGACACTTAGATAAATTTGGGTTAGTCATCACTCGAAATTATATAGCTTTAAGTGTAACTGATATAAAACTTTGAACAAAATAAATAAAATAATATAACACTTATATCATGCAAGACGACGTTGATGAAGCATGGAAGGCGGGTGTTCATGCTCCATTAATACGTTAACCCACAAACTTTGAGTATTGGCCTCTTTATGTCTTTCAGTTTGGTGGAAAAAGTGGGAGCGAGTGTGGCTAGTTTTAATAAGACTACGCATATTAGAATGTCCCACTGTGGTGGAATGATCTTATAAGAGTTGGTTCCCTTATGTAGGAATGATACTTTTAGAACGGTTATCTTTTGTTTCAGTTCTCAACCTTGGCGAAGGTGAAGTGATCAGGTTCTAGGAGCTAGAGAAATATCCCCAACAGTTTGCAAACAGTAGAAAGAACGAACGACATGGTCAGCGTCTCTTGATTTTGGATTGCTTTTCGTAGTTTTAGGGTAAGCTCCACTTGATCTTGAGGTTTCTGTTGGGGATGAAGATAACTGTTTCCACTATTGTCTTTCGTTAGTCGTTCGAGAATTAGAGTTTCCTGTAGCGTCTTAATTTTGGGTTGAACAAGCACACTATGGAGTGTTAACGTCTTGTATACATGTCAAGAGTAACTAGAAATGTTTTTAGTATGAATAATGATGAGCGGAATTAGTGAAGAAGACAATGAAAACAAAGACATAATATGACTATGCAGTGCGCCACTTATTTAACAAAGTGAGTAAACAAATAATGCGGTATCTTCTTTGTATGCGTTAGTCACACCGAATTTATCATATAAGAAACTTAATTCAGAAATGAGACGGTGAAAAGTGGAGAGAGAAAGAGGATAATAAAATTTTTGTAAAATAGATTTGGTTTCTGTTTCTGTTTTTTTTTTGGTGGTGTTGTACAATTAACTCAAGACATGTTGACATGAATACTAGCGTTCATTGCAGAATTACATACAGGACATGTATGGAGCGTGGACCCACACATTGTGCACAGGCAGAGATGCCTGCATGGCAGCACCAACACGCATGACTCCTTGGCCCCACACTTCCGGCACATCCTCCT
>JAYMTA010004201.1:0-12986 GCA_036897625.1 Pelargonium cotyledonis | reverse complement strand
AAAACCCCACCTCCGACGACCCCATGTCCATCTCCGACCTAAAACCCAGTCCCCATACCCACCTGAAACCATCGACCTTCGCCTCCTTCAGACCACCGACGTCCCTCAACCATCCCCATCGACACACATCGACCCAACCCTGCAACTAGATCCCTCTCACCCTTCGTCTCCTTCAAGCTTCCATATCTGATTTTTTTTCAAGATCTGATTTTTTTTTCTTCATATTTTGTTCAATTTTGTATGATTTTGTGTTAGTTTGGTTGATTTGAGATTAGTTGGGGTCAATTTTAGTTTGATTTGTGTTCATTTTAGTTTGATTTGAGAATTTAAGTTCAAGTTCATAATTTCTGGCAAGAAATTTCAGATTCCGACGACCCAAAAATTCATATGGTCGCCGGAATCTTCAAACGATGGAAGAATAAGAAGGAATGGGTAGTTTCGTCATTTTAAAAAAGTAACACATCATGTGTTGTGCTGTGCACATGATGTTTTCCGTCAAAAATTCCATCCAATTTAACGGAAATGCAAATTTTGGTGGGTTTTGTGCTTAAGTCAATATCAGTGGTGGATTCTTTACAACTAGTGTATACCCCATAGAAGTTATGTGCAATTTATACTATATTATATATATACACGTACGTATGTTAATTATATATCATAGTATTTCGATATATTTAAAATTTATTGTGAATTCTTGATGATATGTTTCACAGGGTAGCTTAGATGAGCATGAGAAGCTTGTTTGTGCTGTGAAACAAGTTGATATTGTGATTTCTACTTTGGCTGTTCCTCAACATCTTGAGCAATTCAAGATTGTTGAGGCCATCAAAGAAGCTGGCAACATAAAGGTAAGTAATTATATATTATTAACAGTTACCAACAGTCATTGGATCAAGCGGTTTAATGTGTTTTTTTTATCTTGAAAGCGCAACGTTTATATATTCATCTGAAGCAACGAGTACAATCTCCATAATCTTTGATGGGCAAGAAACAAAAATTAGACCCGACCTAATCAGGACATTTTAATTTTGACCAAGCCCGAGTAAAACCTCATGAAGCTGGGTGTTACCCAGTCTATCAAACTAGGGGCACTAGACATGCCTTCCCCCTAGGCTGTACTACCAAACTCAACTCAAACTTAAGGTTGAACCTAACTCTAATATCAAACCTAACATAACGAGACATATCAAAACTACCAACAAAACGAAAACCAAACTTCCACCAAAAAAAAACAGACCACCAAAAACAACTAAAAAACTAAAAAAAAATAGAAAACGATAAGCGGCGATGCTGCAATTACCGGCAATGAGAAAAGCAGCAGCGCCGGATGTCGGTTCAACTTAGATATGAACTGAAGCCTGAGCAGCGCTTGGACTCCAGCGTCGTCGGCGATACTCCAGCGGTAAAGCTGCCAAAGGCGGCTACGTTTGTACTCCTAAACTAAGTAGATAACTTTTTCTCCTAACCCTAGAGAGACAAAAAAAGAATTTCAGTGTGCGGTTTAATGTGTTAGTTCCTCGAGAAAAAAGAATTTGAGTGTGCGTTTGTACTCCTAACCCAAGGAGAGAACTATTAATTTTTGATTAATTTTCAGAGATTTGTTCCTTCTGAGTATGGAAATGAAGTGGACAGAGTGAGTGGACTGCCACCATTTGAAGCATTGCTTGAGAACAAGAGGAAGGTCAGGAGAGCTACTGAGGAAGCTCACATACCATTCACTTATGTCTCAGCCAACTCTTTTGCTGCTTATTTTGTTGAGTCATTGTCTATGGATATGGTGAAGCAAAAGGTAATTATTGTCTTTACCTGCTTGCATATGGTCATGTCTGCAGCGGCTCATGTGTAGAAAAGAAATGTCTACACGTGAGGGGAGTGTTGAAGTGGGTACTGCCCCACATCGGATAATTATATAGAGAACGAGCTACATATAATAGTGCAAGTGAAACTCTACTAATAAGATTGACATATTAGTAGTGGAAGCTCAATCCATTATATTTAGCTCGTTATTGTAATTTAACATCTATCCTCGAAAATTCTTCATAAATATGTCTCAAACAATTTTTTTTAATCATTATTTTGCTTGCGTGTATATAATATTGTGTTTTGTATATGTTTTTGCATGCATGCAGCTGTGTTAAATTATGAGGAAGATGTTGCAGTGTACACTGTGAAAGCAGCAACAGATCCAAGAGCAGAGAATCGGGTTATCGTTTACCGTCCGCCGGGAAATATTGTGTCTCAGTTGGATCTGATTTCTTCTTGGGAGAAGAAAATCGGACGATCTCTAAAGCGTGTTCATGTTCCCGAAGAAAAAATAGTTAAACTCGCTGAAAGTAAGTTTCAATATTGATGTTATACATAAGGAAAGATTAAGTTCACCAGCACAATATAAATAACTAAAATTATCATTTTGCCTTTAATTTTTTTTCGAATAACTGAAATGATTATTTTTCCCTCGACTTTTTCTCAAATTTATGAAGACTTGCCATTCAATTTCCGGACACACCCTCCGACCACATCCTCTCACAAAAACCTCTCAATCCTCACTGTCACGTTCTCGTCACCAAAAAAAAATTAAAACAAAACTCCCAATCCTCTCTCCTCTCCTAGCTAGATCAGATGTATATATATTTACTACAAGTTGCTTTAGTAACTTATGCTGGTTCCAATATTTAACATGAATTAATGTGAGCTAATTTTGTCTCAAAAATTGCAGCATTGCCATATCCAGAAAACATTCCAGTAGCAATTCTTCACAACATACTCATAAAAGGTGATCAGATGAGTTTTGAGCTAAGAGAAGATGACCTAGAGGCCTCCAAATTATACAGTGACCACACATACACTTCTGTCAATGCCTTTCTTGATATTTGCTTGCTTAATCCTCCCAAACCCAAGCTAGCCACCTTTGCATAATCTAATATATATATGTATAATATGGACATCAGTTGACTGATATTACTTTATATCAGTTGCATTAAGAAGGTGATGACACCTTATTTATAATCATGGATCCGGATGGGTCGCTCCGCTCCCATAAATTCACTTGGGTGAGTATAAGTGAAATTTAATGAGGTGTCATCAACTCATTGGCTTGGTTAAGTTGCAGCTGATATAAAGTTATATCAGTCACTGATACACATTTTACTCTATATATGTATATATATTATTTGTCTCATGTAGTGCTTAATTTAATTGATTTGGATTATTTGGGGTCAAATTTGTTTGGTTTTGTACATGTTGGGTGCATGCATGTTCTAAAAATAAAGATTCATGGTTATTTGTAGTCGTCAATTGTCAAGAAAATCGTTGGTTTCATTGACTTTGCGGAATGTCAAAATTTTGGATCTTCTGTCATGCACTGTAAGTAGGAATTGTTGGAAGAATATAACAATTATGAGGCGAAAATTAATAAAAATGTACATAATCAAGATCCTTAATTTATTTTACAAAGGTACTTAACGATGATAGTAACATAATAGATAAGATGATGTGAAAAATAATCGTGCATATTTTGTCTCAACCCTTTGGCTCAAACCCGAGCTTGCCATCCCGTGGGCCATTTATAATTTGTTGGTGCTACAACAAACTTATTTTAGTACTTGATGTTCTAACATTGAATCACTGTTGGATTATTATACCTTTCTCGGCCTTTTGGCCAAGATCATGTGCAACATTGATGGATTAAAGAATGAGTATGTGGAAAGTTTAATTAATTTGGTAAGCATTAAGGATTTTGTGAGGAATGAAAGTGAAAATGACTATCAACAAACATCTAACTAGTATATTTAATTTTTATGAGTAAGAAACGAGTTGTTGATAGTTTAAATAGTGTAAAAAGTTCTAACCCTTAAGATAACATCGTATATACATGCTCTAATGTTATATGTTGAGCATGTTGTTTCATGATATAACTTCGAGTGTATTGTTTATCGAACTTAATGGACATATTCGTACTAGACAAATATTTATTAGACTGTAACTTGTAATTAAGTTGAAAGAAAGATGAGTTCAAAAATAAAAAAAAGTTGAAAGATTTAAATTCGATGATTGTAAGTTCTAATCTTAAAGTTTAATTTTTGATATTTTGTTGCATAATAATAAATTTGAGCATTCCATCAAAATGTGAGCAATATTTTGTATGTCAAGTATTGAAACGAATTAATTATTATTATTATTTTATTTTTTTGTAGACATAATTAATAGGCAATCCCGCAATTGACATTCATGATGTGAGCTAATAAAAAATAGCTCAATAAATGTCCATAGGGTTAATTGCAGTTTAGTGTATTATAATTGACACATTTTGTAATAGTTTGCCATAAAACTTTTTTTTTTGAACTTTGTAGTGCCCTAATCTTTCATGAACTCTTTCTGTTAAGATCATGTTCGTTAAATTGTGAAATGACCAAATTGCCCCTATCAAAGCATTTTTCTTCCTTTCTCTCTGGTTTTTTCTCCAAAATTCTGGTCACTTAAGGTGGCTGCCGGAAGCGATTTCGCCTTCAGTTGTTACTGAAATTAATGGTAGAGCATACTAGAAGTGTTAAAAATTCAATCCAAGTGACGGTGTGGTCGGATTCTGGTCGAGGAAAGAGATCGGCACGAAGCCGTGTGGTGGCCGAAAATTTTTCCGGCATCAATTGGTTGTAAATCTGAGATGGGTTGTTGACGAAATTGATGGTAGAGCATCCTTGAAGTTTCAAAAATTCAACTCAAGTGGCGGTGTGTCGGATTCTCGTCGAGGAAAGAGATCAACACAGAACCGTGTGGTGGCCGGAAAATTTTCCAACATCAATTGGTTGTAAATCTGAGATGGTTTGTTGCCAAAATTGAAGGTAGAACATCCTTGAAATGTCAGAAATTCAATTCAAGTGGCGGTGTGGTCAGATTCTTGTCATCAGCACTGAGCCGTGTGGTGGCCGGTTTATTTCCGGCAAGAAAATAAAACCCTAAGGGCTTTTTGGCTATTTTTGAAATATATTCAACATGTGTCGTGCACGTGACCGGTTTAATGACGGTTTCCGTCAATTTTCATGGACGGAAAGAGCTTGTGAAATATTAGGGCACTGTAAAGTTACAATAAAAAATTTAGGACGAGTCATTGCAAAAGATGTCAACTATAGAACATTAAACTGCAATTAACTCATATCGATATTGAAGTAAGTAGACACTTGAAATCTGACCCGTATTTTTTGGGAGCGAGTCACATAAAATAGACCGAATTAATTTTTTTAATTGGGTCAGGCGAACTCGTAAAGTCTACATGGTAAACTCCGAACCCGAACCCGAACCCGAAACCCAAAGTAACCGAGCGAGTTTGGCTGAACCGGATTGCTGGCTCGATTGCCAACTCTACTCGTTCACTCCCCCAGACGGCTAGACCAGTGCTCCTGGAGCTAGAAACCACACTGTGCGGTGCATCGGCGTCGCCTCCGCCTCTGTCTCCGCCGTCGCAGAGATAGTTTTGGAGAGGAAAATGAGAGGACGAAGATTGGTGGAATGGGCGGCCAGAGAGAGTCACTTGGGAGGATTGCCGAGGAAGATGGTGATCGCGGCGGCCGGAGCATTCGCCAAGACCGTCACTACTCTCCTCAACCCCCCCACCGTTCACAACGCCGATACTCTCACTGACCTCGTCCGTTCACGCCCTCTCGGCGTTCCTCTCATCACTGTCAGCAATCACATGTCCACGTCTGTTTCTCTCTATCTCTAGCTAATTGATTTCTGGGTTTACACTGTTTGATTTGATTTGATCAATTGCTGCTTTATTTTGTTCGTCATTTGCCTTCGATTTGAAGATTGATTTTGATTTTAGTAAATTGTTGATTTTAGTTGATGGATTTATGTATCAGCTTTGAATTGATGTGAAATTGTTTGTAATGTGTGTGTTGTTGAGCAACTGATTGATCTAATGGCTTAAAGTTTAAGTTGTAAGAGTCCAAAATAGTTGATTACAATAAAAACACTATGTACATTGTGTTCCAGACTTACAGTAGCTTTTGGAGTATGGTTTTTGTCTAGAGAAACGAGAATCGGAATGGGAATGAGATTCTCATTGTTGATGTTTGAATTAAGATTTTTTGGCAGTGAGAATGACTCCTCCATTCAAAAAATTTAATCCAAACGCTAGCTTCATTCCAATTAACTAGCTGCTACAGATTGAACTATGCAATGAATAAGTTACATAATGAAGCGGTAAATATTATTATCATTAAGTTGTGTTTATGTAACTTCTACACATCTTTATTATTATCACCTGAATTTTAGCATTATTGTATTATTTTATGGATCATGTGAGGAAAAAACCAATGTTATTGACTGATGTGGTGCATTTTAAAGTTGTATTGATGGCTGATCTGTCAGATCGTAGTTTTTATTCTTACTCAAACTTCAACTCTTACAATCTATAAATGTTTCATGACATGTTTTTGGAACAATTCTATTAGATTGGATGACCCACTTATGTGGGGCTTCAAGGGCTTTCCCACATCAGATGCAAAATTGGCTCGATGGGTACTAGCTGCAGAAGATATATGCTTTAAAAATTCAGTGCTTTCTTATTTTTTTCGAATTGGTAAGTGAACTCACAATGCTTCTTCAGTGGCAACGAACTCACCACTCTCAAAATTCGTGACTGAACTTTTGAATAGTTTTATGCATGTATTGCTAGCTCAGGCTTGAATGTGGGTAAAACTGTAAAAGTGCAGTAGTGAACTTGATATAAATGGATTAAATTTATTTTAGGATTTATTTAGCTGCTTGTGCCCGGAAGGCTTAAGCAATATTTTATGTTAGAGTCTCCACGATACACTTACCTGGTGCTGATGTGTGCGTTTATACATTCAACTTTACCATGAGCTATATCGTATACAAAATAGCAGGGTTATGAGATACATGGATATTTGCCTCCCTTACTCTCCAGTCTAATTTTCTTCTATAGAGCAACATCAAATAGATGAGTATCTAGTTTTACTGGAAAATGGCAAAGCTATGAATGAACATGCAAGTTTATAACTTTCTGCTTCACACAACCAGGCCTGAAAGCAGCTCCATATATCTTTTCGTCATTATTAATATCATGCTCTTTAATATGTTGTTTCCTTCTTAATTGTTGTGGGTTTTGTGCAGGGAAATGCATACCAATTACAAGGGGAGCTGGGATTTATCAAGAACACATGAATGAAGCTCTAGAGCGCTTAACTGACGGAGGATGGGTATTTATTCAATTACCATTTTTAAAAAAATTGGATGCTCTTCTTAATAGATTTTTGGAAGCACTTCTACGTGTTGCTTATTATGGTCTATTAATGCTTTGCTTTATACACCAATATATGTGTTTTGTCATCTAGATTCGTATGTAAGCCTAATGCCAGTGATGCATGGTCAATTTTGGGATAGCATAAGAATGTAAAGCTTGAGTTAGTAATAGACTAATAGTCATGGCCAATTGAGTGATGTGGTTTTCGCAAATTTTTCTTTACATTTGATCACAACAATTGCTAGGACCCACCATTTGCCATCAATACGTATGTCAACAGGTTTCACAGTTCTAAAAGATATCTTCATTTGTCCTATAAAGATGTCAATAACTGAAACATGTGGAAATCACATTTATAGTTCTTCTGATATTTTTTTTTATTTCATCCCAATATGCAGCTGCACACGTTTCCAGAAGGAAAAGTTTTCCAAGAAAACCGTCCTATAGGCCGACTAAAATGGGGAACTGCCAGTCTCATTGATCGTGCCCCTGTAACTCCAATAGTTTTGCCGATTGTCCACAATGGTTTTCAAGAGGTTATTTTCCTACTGATTTCAAGTTCTCAGCTAGATGTTCCTGTGATTGTTAGATTTGAAGGGTGAAAACTGAAATGGTCCTTAAACTGGTTTATGGTTGGATTTGGACTTGAGCGTCATCATTTTCCTCCCAATTCATTTTGCATAATTTTGAACTTACAGCTGGTAAAAAATGTAGCAGTTCATTTATCTGATTGTCTTTTGGTACATATACCGTTTATATACCAAAAGACAATCTGGGAAACGTACTTGAACAAGCGAATAAAGTGGTCTTCTAGTTGCTTATTATCATTACCTTAGACTTCCAAGGTCTGACATTTTGTGCTATAGCTGATGACAAATATTAGATACCTAAACATGTGTAGCATTACTTAATATCTTGGATATGTTTATGTTCACACAGAATCCTAGTTCCTCTGTAGGAATAAATAGTGGAAATTTAGTTTTATTTTCAAGCATTCATATGGAAGTTTTGTGAATATTGCTGATTTGATTCGATTCTACATTGCATATGTGTTCATTTGACTTCATTTCTTTCTCTCCTGTTTTCATCATCTCCAGGTAATGCCAGAGAAATTTTTCTTTGGCAGAAGGCCTCCTTTTCCGTTATTTAACAAGAAGATTAGCATATTTGTTGGTGAGCCTATAGAATTTGACCTTCCTGAAATGAGGCGAACTGCGATTTCTATGTCACACAGTTTACCACCTCGTACAGAATCATGGCCTATCTCCCATCACGGGCTGGATGAGGCAGCGCAAAGATGCTTATATGCTAATATTTCGAAAGAGATTGAAATTGCCTTGGAGAGCTTACGGATTGATGACTGTCTAAATACAAACATCCTATAGCAGTAAAACGTTTGACCTGTGCATATATGTTGTTAACCATGTTTAGTAACAGGTAAATATTCTGACTCCCAGAATTTTTTTCCCTATTAGGTTAGGGTATGTAGTAGATTTAGTTAAATTTCTCTGCTTGTGCACTATTTTGCACATGCTGCTTTTGCAATATAGAAATGCCCATTTTAGTCAGAAATTTAGCTGGGTTTGCATGATCTGGAATGAATAATCAGTAATGCAAAGTTGCAATTTGCAAAAAGAATCTAGGGATGATATTTTGGAAGTGCAAAACTTCTTGGATGACTCAGTCCAGACTGAATCTGGATTGGTCCCTGTCCGGTTCGGTTTACAATTTTACAAATGTAATTAATTTTGAACTAAGGATGCTACCAGAAAGATGTTTTTTTGCTAGTAGAGCTGACAATTTGGGTTTTTTTTGGGGTTTAAATGACCTAAACCGAACCCAATTCACCAAAGGTGAGGGTGGATGTGGGATTGATTCGCAATTTCTCAATGACAAATCCCGCCTAAAAAAGTCAATTGGATTTATCTAATGTGACTGAACCTGTAAAATGTGGATAAAATTTCGGGTGTCTGCGAGTTTGGATTCAAATTGAGTAGAATTACGTGCTTGTAACTACAATTATGTGGTAAAGCCTATTTAGAGAGCAAAAAATGTTATAGGTTTGGCTTTGATTTTGATGCTAATTGTTAAATTTGTTGCTAGGCTGTGAGGATCAGTCTTTGTTATTCACCTGATATTAAGGCTAATTTGCATTGGTTTTATTGCAGAGACATTGAATGATAGGTGAGAAGAAAAATGTGATGTATTTATAAATGTTGATGTCTCCTGTAAGCATGAAATGATCTGAATCATTCAATTACTGCCTCTGATATCTGCTTCTTCTCATTCATTGCATTGCATTGCATTGTGTCCAATTTTTTTATGAGAAAAGGGTTGAGAGTTGAGAGTTGAGGGGTCTAATTGAATTGGAGTTGTTGTGATTGGTGTTGCTGTAAAGACTAGTGGTTGACTTCAATTTGCTCTGCTTGTGGCCTGGCACTGAATAAGATTTAAGCACTCTTTTAATCTTATTGTGTGTATATTTTGATCCCTAGCACTGTGGGTGGCGGCTCCGAACGAGTCGGGCAAAAAACGACCGGATCCCCGATCCGACGTGCATTCCAAAACCGACATCTCAATGAGTGTTGGCAATCCATGTGTGCTTGTTGTGTTGTAACTTGTGTGCTGCATGTACGACAAAACACTAATACAATACGTTTAACGCAGTAATTAAGTGGGCCGTGTTGACACGACTCGATAGACAAGAAAACGATCCAACGCATTATCCAACATGTTTGACACGTCACGACTCAACACCTTTGGCGTGTTATTATGATTAATTTATAATTATACCTTCAAGTGTGCATGTTAGACGTCTCCATGTGTCACAATCCCATCAGTTACTTGTGCGCACATGTTTTAGAAGTCTAACACAAACCTGACACAATCACAAATTATGTGAGTTTAAACTCGCTAATTTTGTGTTGTATTCAGTGTCGTGTGTTGTATTACGAAACGAATTATCATTTCTATCCTCGACAATGCTTCAATCTCAAGACGTGTTTCAAGAGTGTTGCTTAGCTTTAGAGTCATGCCCTAAAAAGCGTTGGTCATTTGGCAAGGAAATGAGCAAAAGTGGAATAGGAGAGCCACTGAAAGGGCCATTACTATATTCTCTTTGATCACACATTGATTTTGTTATTATTGTTGTTGGTTTACGATCTATTCACATTGATACTAATGCAAGTTTGGTTCCACATCCGAACCCATTCCAACTAAAAATGTCTAATTTGTTTTTATGCGTAACTTGGAGATGACGATTTAGAAATTAGGTGGTTATTAAAAGATTGAGCTCACAAGGTTTAACATGACCTGAAAAAAGTGAGTGATGCGGATTTTTGGATCAGGTTTCCGAGTTTACATGTATAATGTCTATTTATTTTATACAACTCGAACCTACGAAAATTATGGATCGGATAATGAGCGACTTTGAATTTGGATCCAAATTTTTGCGTGTAATTAGTTAGTGAGTAATGTTATATGTACAAAATTTTGTACAAAATTAGTTTTACAAAATGATGTGTCAATAGATGAGATATTACACATCAAATATCATGTTGGTGACTTGGCCGAATCACAACGCGCCACATGTACAGTAAGTCTAATATACCGAGCGCTCCGCGCCAGAAATTCATGGGAGGATAGTGGTATCATATGTGTCAAGTTGTGAATTTAAAACTAATTTTAAAATACAAAAAAAAAATGTATTTACCACATAAACTGCCACATCATTTTGTACAAAAAAAAATTTGTACAAAATTTGAAATATTTAGCATTTTTCTTAGTTGAACAAGTAATCATCGTAAGAGGATGTTCCAAGTTACAATCATTTGTTGTGGGATCCGAAAATTGCTTGTACTAAAGAACAAATAATTGAATGCAGTTGGTTTGGTTTGGTTGCTTTTACGCAAGATTAATTAGTGTTATTTACTTTAAAGCCACTAGGACAGACACTGCCCTCCCAACTTTCTCATGCTTCTCTTTAATGACAAACCTCCTTGACTTGCCTTGTTCTCATGCTTACTTTTGGCTCCATTCATTCATTTGTATACTCTTTTAACAACTACATATAGAATGTTTAGAGACATGCACATTTTGATACAAGAATTTTCATAAAATATATACATAGACGTAACTTCTGTGTGTCATCTCAACATTTGATAAAGTTAAATTTGATTTCACGATTGCATCTGTATAGATTGTGTCTTGCTCCGGCCATGCACTCAAAGATGTCTAGAGAAGTGTCTCACGTCCAAAAGGACCATCCTACCCCTCCAAGGTGTTTGATCATAAGTAGAACTTTCTGAGGACATCCAAAGCATTCTGCCTTGCTAGAACACTAGAACTCTATTAGAAGCGGAATGATCTCATAGGAAGCAGAAGTTCCACTCCATCATGCAGTGCTTGAAGGACAAACGAGAGTTGGTCGATGCGTCTAGGATGTAAAGACTCAAGTACTCGAGTGGGCTCCGAAGGGAACCGTGTTTCATCAGTAACCAATCATACATGTCATATGACAACCTTGTTAATTTTGTAAGCCTTAATATCGTTCATTGGTTAGAGGATGTGATCTTTCATTTTTTATCCGTGAGTGCACAAACTGAGACAGAAAATGTGATCTCTTTTGTTGACATTAAGAGTTTCTCTCCCAACAGCTTATCCTATAACTCTTCCTACCGATGTGTTGTATAGATTTCCTCAGAGTAAATTCTAACTATCACATCAAAGACAATTTTCGTCACACACCTTTGTGCATGCTTCATGAATGAAGACCAAGGACCTAATCCCTCAACTACGTTTTCCAAGACCCTAGGCTTGAAGCCCTAAGCCTTCAAACATATACATATCACAAACAATCTCTTTATAACTTGTGGATAAAAATATCATCTTATTGTGTTTGATTTTGCCTGAAGCAAACAAGCTGATCTGGTATACTTACGTGACAACTTGATATCTTTAGTTTTATCTAACATAAAGAATGACATGTCAAATTTTTGTTGACATACTTTTGGACTGGGTATTGTTGACTAGTCAATGTTGGTTAATAACAATTGGTCAATGTCGGTTAAAGGCAATAAACACCAATTAATGCTTAGTCCAAAACTAAATAAACAAATAAAAAAGTTAGAAATATGATCCCGTAAATATCACTCGAACTTGGTCAACAATTGGTCAAAGTCGGTTAAAGATAACAAACACCAACGAATCCTTACTCAAAAACAACACCAACGTAAAAAAATTTTGGTTAATGCTAGTCAATGTTAATTAACTTTTGGTCAATATCAGTAAACACAAACCAGTATTTAATCCAAAATCACGCCAACAAAATAACATGACACTATTTAAGTTGAAAAATACTATATTTTATATAACAATTTGTACAAAACTTGACTAAATAAGCCAATTAGTATATTTTAAAATGAAACATAAAAAATATATTCACCTCTAACTACTGAATATAGAGTAACTATAGACATGTATATGTGGTCAATTCCAATAAATATATAAGAGGGAAATTCACGTGAGTTAATTTAAAAAACATAAATGAAATGGTCACTCCTTTTACCATATGGAGAAATTTCTACAAAACCGGCGTGGAGGGCAATTTATAGCAAATTGCTTGCATTTTATATAATTATTTATTTTTGGGGGGTCCAAATTGCTTTGCATTATTTTATTTATTTATTTCTTTTGGAATGTGCTAATTAAGCCTCCCTAATGTGGT
>JAYMTA010004200.1:0-12987 GCA_036897625.1 Pelargonium cotyledonis | reverse complement strand
GTTTGTTTGTTTCAATTTGTGAGTATGTAACAATTTTAACTTGAAATTTAATGAATCAAAACAAGTAAAACATGACATTTTTTTAATTTTCCGGTGAGTTTGAATTTTCTGGCGAATCTTTGAAGTTTCCGGCAAGAGTTTGATGTTTCCGACGAATGTTTGAAGTTTTCGGCGTTAGTTTGAATGATTCGGCAAGGGTTTGAATTGTCCGGTAAGGGTGTTATTGAACAATGAAGAAGAAGGGCAAATATGTCAATTTAAAAGTTTCAAAAGTCATGTGCAGTGCACATGATGAGAGAGAGTAATTTTCCATCCAACTTAACTAACAAAAGCTTGAGTGTATAGTTTAGGGTAGTCCAAAGTTACAAAAAATAGTTTAGGGTAGTAACTTGCAAAAGAGTGATAATTCAGGGTAGCCATCTGTAATTTTCCCTTAATACTATTCTCCAACCTAATTCACAGCTAGTTCTTAAACACATTAGATTTCGAGGGATTACTCTCAAATGAACCATTATTTCCTTGCCAACAGTCAAAGCCTTGTATTCTTGTTAGTTGTTGGTGACTCTGAAGAGCAATTTCATTTCCAAACTTTCATAGAACTCGCCAGGTGAGGTTATCATGATGTCTATTCATCACTATTCTCTTGTAGCTGAGCCATCAATATTAATCACCTACAAGTCTTTGGATAACTCATCCAGTTCTTCTAGTGTTTCTTCTTTCTTTATCGTTATCTTAGCCAACTCAAAGAATGTATTTCTCTCATATTTTTTCCTAGGGACTTCAATGAGATGAGAATCATTTTCCACTAGCTTAGTGAATTTTCATTTTACTATGAAGTCTTCCAAGGATTGCCCTTTTGATAGTTATATGGGGTTAGAACCAAATATTGTAGGAGATGAGTTTGACTGCCCATTACCTGAGCCTTCCCGTAAAGTCTTCATACGTGACTTTGTTGAGAGGCACATTTGTGATTTTTGTGATGGTGTGGGCCTCAAAGTATGGACGTACCTTGACACTTTCTTGATACAAGGCAAATGCTACCTTCTCAATCTTGGTATAGTTTAACTACGACGTGCCCGAGGCATGAGAGATGAAGTAAACTAGTCTATGTATCCTTTTTTCATCTCTCACTAAGACAACATATATTGGTGTATCAGATGCAACCAAATATAATTTGAAATCATCCAAAGGGTTTAGGATTACCAACTCGAGAAATTTCGCAAGTATTGTAAAAGTTCTTTCAAAGCTTGGTTATATTATTCCGTCCAAATAAAGTAATTATATTATTCTCTTAAGGCTTTGAAGATTAGAAGACCTCTTTCGGTGGACTTGGAGATGATGTGATTTAAGGTTGCTATTTTTCATGTTAGTTATTGCACTTGTTTCTTAGTTTTGAGCTTGCCCAAGGTGAGAAATTTTTGGAACTTTTCAGGATTTGCTTCAATCCCCCTCTAACTCACAAGTGCTTTATGACTTTCTATGAATGAGCAGTTAGTGGGGTTCAATTTCATTTTATTACTTTAAGAATGTTGCAAATGTATCTTGGAGGTTTTCTATATGGGATCTTTTCTTTTGTGTCTTGACGATCATGTCATCGATATACACCCCAAGGTTTTACCCTATAGGAGTGGAGAAGACCTTGTTCATTATCCTTTGATAGGTGAAACAACAAGTACTCTTTAAGCCAAATGACATTACAATATAACAATAAATTGAATCTGCTAATATAAGTGTTGCATTTTCCTAATCACTAGAATACATTTTAATCTATTGATAACTAGAAAAAGCATTTAAGAAGGTTAAATAGTCATCTTTTGGGCATGTCTTGTTCAGGTTGGTGAAGTCATACACATCCTCCATATCCAAGTGTTCCCCTTTTCAACCCTAGCCATATTGGCTAGCAATTAGGAATATTTGAGTTTGTGGATGAAACCTACCTGTGATACTTTCTTCACTTCTACTTGAGTTACCTCTTTTTTCCCCTTAGACTAGTTTCTCCTCCTATGTTTGAAATGAATATAGATCCTAGGATGATGTACGTAGATTTTGTGCTCTAAGATTTTGGGATCTATGCCTTACATGTCACTTGGGATGTAAGCAAAGACATTTGCGTTAGCCCTTAGGAGTTAGATAAGTTCATCATTCTCCTATAGATACAAGTTCATTCATATCTTGGTGATCTCTTAAGGCTCGGACTCGTAGAGAACCACTTATGAAACCTCTTTTTCGGCTTCGAGGCATACCTCACTTTCCCTTCAAACTAAGTCTTGGAGGAACACGTTGATGTTGCAGTTCTTGACTGGTTCCTCTTATTACTCTTCCTTTAGAAGAATGATATCCTCATTTTGTTGATTTTTAGTGTCCACATCACGGTCTCCTTCTTTCCCCTCGTCATTCTCAGCAAGATCTTCATACTTAGAGGCACCATCTTCCTCTTCTAGCCTAACTATCATGTACTTTTTAGGAGTTGAGATAGTCACTTCTTTTACCAATGTTATCTTAGACGGTGACTTCAAAGGTTTCCTTTTTAAGGGTAAAATACTTGCAGTCTTTATAGTTTTCTTCCTTTTATTTCTAGGAGGATTCTTACCCTAGAGCGCATCCATTTTGCTTTCCTGAATGTGTCTTTCAACACTATGGATGGCTATCGTGCTACTTTTCATTTCTCTTTCTCTTTCCTTGGATACCCCATGTCTCGATTATCTCGTGTTCGGTGAATGTAAGGATTCTCCAAGGGTTGTACAAAGTGATTGATATTTGATTATCTTGAGATACAAGCTTATACTTTTCTTGCGTCCTCTTCATGTTAAAAAACTAGATGACAAATTGACAGATTTTTTCTCTTTCCCTCATCAGAAAGATGCTCTAGGACCTTTTGGGGGCTTGTTATCACAGTCGCAATCCCCTCATCTGTTGGTAACTTTACACTTTAGTGAAGTCTGCTCCACACCGTTCCCAACTCATTGATCAATGATTATCTAAATATTATTTTATGATATGATTGTATATCAATCACGGTGAAGTTACAAATGCAAGTGTTTCTCTTTGGATATTCTCCTAGAGTATTGGTAGGAAGATTTGTCCCTTCACTGTTTGAATCACGTGAACACTCATTAGATCTCTCTCAACGAGCTTTTCCTTAAGTGAAACTTCGAGATGGTATATGAGAAAAATATGTTCATATGGATTTTATTGTCAATGACATTCAAAATCTTGCTTAAACTACGATCAGATCTCTCTAGATGAGTTTTGGAGCCTTCTCTTCATCTAGAAAATAGATGTCCTGTGACTAGTCTATCCCATTTGGATCCTTTGTTTAGGGAAGATCATTTTATTCTTTCTTGAAAGCCACTATATTTTACTTAACTTGGGAGATAGAACATATATGTTATCTTATCATTGACTTCATCCCTTCTTCTCTTATCTTGAATCATCTTCTTATTCCCATGGTGACAATCAATTTGAATTGAGACCATTTTTCTTTATTAAAGAGCATAAGCTTGCTAACAAAGTACTTCTCTATGTCATGACTTAGGCATTAGTGGAGAACGTAATACTTATTCATGTCTCTTCCTCGACGCTTTCCCTTAGAAAACATTGGCCATTTCATGTTTTATGTCATCTTGATATAGTCAAAGACTTCCTCATACTTTGCTTTTAAGAGTGTGTACTTGACTTATGAAGAGTATGCGATTTAGAGCTTTTTGAAGAGCTTTCTTAGATAGATGTTCTACTTGTTGGGGGAGCAAGTGTAGGGTTTGTTGGGAGATTTTTTGAACTTTATATTCATGTTTTCCTTTTCTTTCGACCCTTGGTTTTCATGCTCTTCTTGATACCCAAGAGCAGACTTATAAGCATTTGAACATGCCATCTACAAAGATGTGTTCATAGGAAAACCATAATAGTTTATCTCACATACTTGAATTATTAGAAATGATGAATTTATGGAGCAATAAAGATGTGATTCCACTTTAGAAGGCAGTGAAAATAACCTCGTCAATGAAAGTCTTACATTGGTGAACAATCATCCTAAACCTTCCACATTACATATTTCCATGCTTACTAGATGCGAGGTCCTCGTAATGTCCCAGGAGTTCCGGTGAGTCGAGGTTTCAGAAGGAAAAACCGCAAAGCCTATAAGCGAAACCCCCTTTTTAACTTGCACAATTCCATCCAAATTCTCCTTTGTAGTATGTTGTGCTCTCACTTAACTTAGGCTTGTTCTCTTTGAACCCCTATGTTGGTTCTTTAAATTGAGTCATCCACAAAGAGTGAAGAGTGAGGATGCGGCGGGTTCCGCAAACCTCCTTGGGGTGCCATAGTCCAGTGCCCCACTTCCAAGGTTATTTTCCTTGATCGTTGGGATAGGCTGGCGCAGTTTCCTCTATTTCTAGTTTGACCACCTTATTATATATGCTACCCTCTTGAGTTCCCACACTCGCCCCTAAGTGGGCAGATCAAGACTACCATCCTGGTTGAGGCCTTCCCCTTGTGCCTGTTGAATTGTTGCGGGATGATGATGGTTTTCACCTTGGTTGAGTCTTATTGTTACTCTTCCTCACCTAGGGGGTTTGGAGTTTGTAAAATCACATTT
The DNA here is from genome assembly GCA_036897625.1 of Pelargonium cotyledonis. Classification (NCBI taxonomy): domain Eukaryota; kingdom Viridiplantae; phylum Streptophyta; class Magnoliopsida; order Geraniales; family Geraniaceae; genus Pelargonium; species Pelargonium cotyledonis. Next base: position 8,393 of record JAYMTA010004200.1, on the reverse strand, counting down.
TTAAGGAGATATTGGTGTGCCTTGACTAGCTAAGGCAATGAGCAATGAGTTAGTAACTTGTTCTATAATTGTTCTGATAAGCTCTTTGGTGGAACTGTACAAGTCCCCTAAAATGTTGAAGGGATATGTTTGGTTGTTTTACCTCCTCTTCACATGTTTCTTATGGATTTCCTATTCATGTCTTTGGGCTCTCATCACTTAATCCCTTGACCCCGCTACTTTTCTGGTGTGATTATCAACTTTTCCTCCCAATCTGCTCCGTCTTGAAAATGATCATACTCCGACTAAGCCTTGATCTTCATATTGGTTGCTGATTGGTTCCTTTCCTTGTCTTCTCTCAATTATTTCTAATGTTGTTGGGATATCTAGACTAGTTGTTTTTTATTTATTCATTTCCCGGTAATAAAACCATTAATTCAAGTGTTATGACTCGATCAAATATGATGTGTTAATGCGATTTTGTTTTGGCTTTCTTCTTTTCCATGTTTAAAGATGGTTGATGTATCATGCTAATTTCAAGCTCGGTTGATGAATTTCGATGAAAATTTCTGGTGATAAGTTCAAATTTAGGGATCAAGGACTAGTCACTTACACAGAGCAACACAACATTAACCAAAAATCTCCGATGTGTGTATGAAGGGACCATTTCCGACGTTAGGATCATGATCTCCGCACAAATATTTCATTGAACACGAAAAGAACTCAAAGAATGTTTGAGAGGTTTCTTATGATATTTGAAGTTCATTTTTACAAGAAGTAGAATTGTGATCCATTTACCTTTGGTGAATTTATTTATTCATAGTCTTCAAACCCACCTAATGACGTGAGAGGACATGATTAGTTGAGAACTACATCAGGCCCGCTATGAGTGTTGAGTTCTCACACTTGAGGTGAGAGGTTGATCCCTTCGTGGTATCGCCTTCACAGAAGAGCACACAAGGATGTCTTATGAAATAACATATAGATGCCTTACGGAAGAGTGCGCGTGAATTTATTGTAGAAGAGCATGCACTGAAGTCTTCTGGAAGAGCATTCAGGGATGAATCACAAAAAGTGCACATAGGTGACTCACGTACAACCGCACATGAATGAGGTTATGAGGCATGCATGACCCTTATATAAAGATGGATATATGTGGGGCTCTTGAGAATCTTGAGAAAGTTTGCAGGGATACCCGCAAAGACTTGTGCATGGAGATGGGTGTGTAGACAAATCTTGTATGGGTGGATGGATGAAGTATACAAGAGAGAGCAGGGATGCATGTGCGGACATCCTCGTAGATGTGGTTCACGAACGCAAACATGTCAAAAAGGTTTAAGGGAAAAAAAGAAGATGAATCGCGCGAGGGCATGTTAGATAGATGCGTTTTGGTGCGTGGGAGAGGTCAAGTGAATGCAAAAAAACATGCCCAAGCTTAGAACGAGAGAGGCCAAGTGTAGATGTCAATACATAGCCCTAATACGCTAGTACATATAAGGTATAACGAGGATGGGCTTTTGTGGATGAAGGATGGGCCAGAGGCATGGGGAAGAAGATGCAGATGGAAGTGCAGGCTTATGCCTCGTAGATGGAGTCCTCGTGAAGATGCGTACGTGAGGAGATGCGCGATGTGGTACGTAGATGACTATGGACTTGAGGTGATGGTCTTGTGAACTTTCCAAGCCTTGTAGATATTGTGGAAGCTTCTCGTAACCTTATGCAAGCTTCGTGTTGGCTTGGAAGCCCTATCCAAGCCCGTTCCCTTAGCGCAAACTTTGTTCAGGCTTGAAAGCTTTATCTTATCTTTCTCAAACTTGTGCATCTTGTGAAGTTTTGCCAAGATTTTTGAGGGCTTGTAACTTAGATTTTGAATGTGCCCTTGCGAGGAGACGCACCTTTGTGACGTCTTGTGCATTTTAATCTAGCACAACTTGTTCTGCAACCCAAACTTCGACTGAGGCTGACCTTCTGTCTTATTCGGGCTTGTTGATTTTGAAGAATGACATGGCTTGAAGTGCCACGTGTAGCATCATGATTGGCTGTCCCATTTATAATTTTTTGAGTATCATCGCGTAATATTATGTATGTATGTATGAATATGCTAACACATATAATATGCTACTAATTATAATTTTTATATTAATAAATTTGAAAGCGAAGAAAATCAGGGGTGAGGCAGGACGGAAAACAATTTCCCCTTCTTGGTATTTGTTTCAAGAGCGGAGAAAATTCTCCCCTTATCCCCCTCTTTATTTGGGGAGTGTAGAAAATTATCTCTACTCAGGTCCCGTCTCCCTACAACATTTTCATATTCTTTTCCATCGAAGGTGGAATTACCGTAAAAGTAGAAATATTATTCCCGTCGAGTTCAGGTGCAATTGGCTCCCTATCCATCTACATCTAGCACACCAAAATAACAGTGAAAAACAGGCTTCCCCGCTGGACACTTATCTTAAATATGGCACCTTCTGCTCAAACATGTAATAACTCATCATGAACATGGCATCACAGGACACATATAGTTAATGTTTTGTGCCTTGTGTTAATTCCAATTTCAAACCATACTATATTCAGACGCGTGTTATTATTTTGAAACCGTAGACTTTTGATCCTCAATAGTCATATGCAAATTCATGCAATGATCATAATAATGTTGATGATTGATGGGCACTTCTATTTAAAAAAGTAATATCTTCAATCATTATTGGCTGCCCAACTTTCTATCCCTTCCCATCTTTCTACTTTTCTATACAAACCTCCTCATTTTCATCCCTAATAATTATTCACTTCTTTATAGTCATATTGATCCCAAGTTTTAGCTTTCTTTTCCTATATGTAAGTACCTCAATTCTTCTTTCATTTCTACCCAGTTTATTATAGTATATTTTTTCAATTTTGAATATATATACTATTTATCTATCTGTCATATATGGTACTGTCTCCAATATGGATAGCAAATATATGTGTACGCACCTATTCCGTAGAATTTGGAATAATACTTCAAGATGCCCCTTAGGGATCTTGTAACGCTAATAGTTTACAACAGTGCATAATCTCATGTGTAAGCATGAGAGGCCGTTGATTTTCTAGTAAACTACTTAATTATTTGCTTAGACATGTTTTTATCCCGAGATATATTGTTTGTAATGTATCTAATGGTTCACATAATGTCTATATAACGTTATTCATAGGCAACTTAAAAGAGGTGAAAATGCGAGTCAACATGCATGACCCGACACGAACACGACACAAAATAAGTATACTTAATTTCATTATATTAGATTTGTTTCGGAACAACAAGTCATCGTGTTGGACTTGTCTAATACACACATCACATTTTATTAAGTATATCACATAGCATGTATAACATGAATAAATGATAAAACTTTGTTATTGTATGCCATTTTAATTTATTACTTTCCATGGACTTTTCTTATGTCAAAACAAGTTAGTTAATCCAGCTTTGTGCTGCATTTTCATGTTGCGTTTAGCTAGATTTTGTCAAACATAATTCCAATCGTGTAGAGAGTATATTTACTACATTTTAAACGTTTTTTCTTTGACATGTCAATATGAACTAATTTGTTTATAGGTGTCATGCATGTTTCACGATTCCATATAATGTGTTAGTCATATTGTACCAATACAAACTCGTTTATCAAGCGTACTATATATGTCAGATCACAATATTTATTTATAACTATGTCATATTCGTTACTAGTATATTTCATATGGTTACTAAATGTATTTTTATTATTATGTTATATTTATTTATAATTATATCATATTTGTGTCTAGTATATTTTATATGGTCACAATATTTATTTATAATTTGGCTATGGTTTATCACATCATTTCTCTTTTTGGTTAGCGACCCGCACGCTCGCGGTTGACACCATTAAACCGTTTTACCACACCACGACTAATCCACATTGGAGATTTTTTCACATTTAAAACCTTCACTTTTCCCCCATGAGTGTGTTGAGCGGAGATCGAACGCAATCGCTCTTCTCACTCACGCAACTTGTGTTGTCAACTGCGCCACTACCCTCGGGTCATCGTTTCTTTTATTGATCTTGTAATTAACATACTTTGAATTACTTACATTTACATGCTAAAATTAAACCAAATGAATGAACTTCCAATAAATTCAAATTTGATTCCATCGATCATATTCTGTAAAATAAATTGATTTTACAGTTAGCTTAGCTGATTAATCTCATCCCTAGCTATTTTGTGACAAAATTATTTTATAAGTAAGCATTCATAAATATATGCAAGGTAATTTCCCATCCAACTGTTATATAATTGAATTATGAGCTAGGTCGGTCCTCGTGGAAAATCGAAAGGCTGAAAATGAAAAGCACACAATAGAACTTTGTTTCCTGAGACTGATAACTGATTATATAACCCTAAAACCTGTTCTTGTATTTCCTGCTATTCTCATTCTCTTGTGTTATCTTCATTTGCCTCTTAGCCGCTACTTACAGTCATGGAGTCCTTCAACTCTGAGCCACCACTTTTCGACGCTTACATGAACCTCCTCCGTAACAGCAACATGGCCAGTCTTGACGGTTCTGATGATCATCATGCCACCGTGGAGGAGTGTGAGCTCCCGATGATCGATCTGCGACGCCTCAACGCGGGAGACGAGCGGGAGAGGAAGGAGTGCAAGGCGAAGATCGCTGAGGCTTCGCGGGAGTGGGGCTTTTTTCAGGTGGTGAATCATGGGATTTGGCGGCAGTTGCTGGAGAAAATGAGGGGGGAGCAAGTGAAGCTTTTCAAGAAGCCGATGGAGTTGAAGAGCAAGGAACAAAAGTTCTTGAGCTTGTCGGCAAGCTACCGCTGAGGGACTCCGACCGCCACCTGCGTCACCCAGTTATCATGGATTGAAGCTTTTCATGTACCTCTCAGTAAATTTTCCGGCTCCTCCGCCGCTCCCAGATCATCTCTCAGGTACTTAATTACCAACTTTTAATTTTGTTCAATTATACAAGAAATGGGATATAAGTACTTACAAAATGTTACGAGCATAATTAAGCAAAGAAAATATATTAGATCATAGATCTTATTTCCAAGGAGGAATTAAAGAAGATTAAATATAATAGAAGACAAGAAAAAGAAGCAAAATTCAATAGCAGGTCCTCATCACCTAAAATACACCAAATCAAAACTATTGGAAAGAATTCATGCAAGAAGAGAAATTTAACGAGATCGAATTGATTCCAGAAAAGGACACAATGATCCCAACATAAATATGCCTTGAAAACAGACATCACAAACCAAGGAAAACATGAGGAACAAGCATATTGTTTTGCTTTCATGTATATGAACTACACTCAGTTTATGGGGGTGTGTGTGTGTATATGGTTCATACAAAGCATTTCATATGAACATCTTTAACCTAATCTGGACAAAGTTAAAAAAAGTTACTCATTTCTATGTAAAATTTGAGAATTTTTAATCATATATGTAAAATATTTCTCTAAAAGACTGATTTTAGCCTTTCCCATATCTTCTTACACTCTTTTGGTCATTTTCACTTGTTGAGTTAGATCACCTTCAACAAGAAACTAAAACTTACAACCCATCACATATTAGCTTCTGCTCATCCATTCAATAGAAACTATAGTTTCTATTTTGGGTTCTCCTCCATTCTTATTTTTCAACTGAGAGTGATGTGCATGATCCAACTTGTAAGAGCTAGTGGTAGTATCATTCTACAACATAATTTTTAGGTTAAACTCAAATTGTTCTGTCAATCAGATGTTAAATTTGACTCAAACAAATAAATTTGTATGCGCCTATATATATGTTAAATTTGAGAGATCTAAACCATTGTGAATTTCTTGAAATTTAATTCTTATCTAGCATGCTGTTTTTATAGTTAGTAAGTGACATAACCTTACTTGGCTATCCTTTTATCACCCACACTCTTGAGGTATCAGTTGATTAAGACTGATCAAAATATATCTATAACTCTATGAGCTGGTTGATTAAGACTAATGAGCTGGCTGGTTTTCAGATGAGACAATTCAATTAGCTGATAAGAACTTCCAGTATTCATTCCTGTAATGTCCATCTTGATACAAACCCTAAATATAATTTTGACCATGACTGAAATCGAACCAACCTCTCCCTAAGTATGATATAATTGATTCTACCTAATTCATGTATATGTGCACGTACATTCAGGTCAACCATAGAAGAATTCGCTACTAGGGTTTCGGACCTGGCGAAGAACTTGGCAGAGATATTAGCTGAGAAGATGGGCCATGACTCGAGTTTCTTTGAAGAGAATTGCTCGGCAAGCACTTGTTATCTACGCATGAATAGTTATCCACCGTGTCCAATCCCGTCGCAAGTGTTGGGGCTCATGCCTCACACCAACAGCGATTTCCTCACCATACTCCATCAAGATCAAATCATCGGAGGGTTGCAGCTCCTGAAAGATGATACATGGTTTGCTGTCAAACCCAATTCAGAGGCCTTCATTATCAACATAGGAGACTTGTTTCAGGTATTATTTATTTATTGCTCTTTTTTCAAATAAAGAGACAGTTCACTATCTGTTTTGGGACACCAAAACACGGTGTCATCTGTAATTATTACTTAATATAATGTACATATTCATGCAGGCATGGAGCAATGGTGTTTATAGGAGTGTTGAGCACAGAGTTGTGACAAATCCTGAAATGGAAAGGTTCTCAACAGCATATTTCTTTTGCCCGTCTTACGACACCGTTATACGGAGCTGCTACGAGCCATCGCTCTATAAGGAGTTCAGCTTTGGAGAACACAGGCAGCAAGTGCAGGAGGATGTTCGGAAGCTGGGTTCCAAAGTAGGGCTCGCGCGGTTTCTCATATAAATTAGATTGACCTATCAATATAAATGTGTGTTTTGTGAGTAGGTTTAGCTACAAGATTGTGTTGTCTAATTATTAGTTAGAAGAAGATGATGATGATTATTATTTATGTTGTTGATTATGTAATGTGTATAGTTAAGTTGGTGAAATCCCATTATAGCTAATTAAGCTAGGGATAGAAAAATAACCAGGTAGTCATGAAGTCATTAGTTGTATGTAATGCATTGTAAGAACAAGTATGTTGCTAGTAAGTGTTGTTAATAAGTTATGTTTGAGATTGAGATGTAGGTGAGCCTTAGTATTTGGAATAAGATATTTTGTATATGTTTCCATAATTATATTGTTGTTATAATTTGGAGATTATTGTTTTGTGAAATTAGATACACAAGTAAGAAAATAAAAAAAATTGTGCACCAACATATTGTGATATGTGCTAAATATTTTTAAATGTTCCTTAATTAAACAATGTGAAGAAAAAAGTTTAGACAAATAATATTTGGATAAACATATATGTTGGTGAACTATTTTTTTTATCCGTAGCTCTCCCCTTTTATCTCATAATCTCACTCTATCCTGTCAGTCAGGAGACTTAAACTCGAGACCTCAAAGAAAATTTAAAACGTTTTGAGCGTTTGACTCAACAATATGTCTTGATTTTTATTCTAATTAGTCTCCCTTTGTTTGAAGCATCTCTTTTTAGTATTCCATTTTTTAAGAAATTAGTCACTAATTTATTATAGAAGATTGGAGTCATTTTTTGTTTTTGTTTTTTGCTTTGGAATAAATCAATTAATAAGATCATGGTAAATATCTCACTATCTCTCGTACATATCTCACTATCTCTCGTACATATTTTTATAAATATCACATAATAACCATTAACGACAATTGAAATCGTAATAATAAACAGTAACGAGAATGTTAAATTCTCGAAATTAATACTAATAAGTGCTGAACAAACGTTCTATTAATTTGGGGATAAACAAATTTCTGAAAAGAAAAAGGTCATTTTGCAAATATGTAAAGTTTGAAGGATTAGTTTGAAAAAGATCTAGAGATTGCTGGGTCCGTAAGTTTGAAATGTGCACACGCTAGCAAGAAAAGAGAAGAAAGGGAAAGAAAAGAAAGGGGTAATGATGGAAGATGGAGCAATTGCTTCAACTGGGTGAGAACTAAGAACTTTGTTTCTCTTCACTCTTACATGGATTCGTGCTATATAGTATGAATTTACAATAATAAATAATATTAGATTAGGCATAAAATATCAAGATTAATTTGGCCAATATCCGAGCTACACGTGACTCGCTCGATCGGTCAAAGGAAATCAATGCCGGATCAAGAAAGGTCCAAAGAACCGAAAGAAGTCCAAAGAACGACCAAAAAAGTCACGCACCGATCACGTGCGCGGCTAGCCATGGCGGCGCGCGGCTAGGCCATGTCCTACAGCTAGCTGAGCAGGTGGCTACGCCGTACGACTAGTCGAGCGTGTAGCTACGTCGTGTGTGCGGCTGCGCCATCCGGTTGTTCTCTCGCGTGGGTCCTTCGATT
>JAYMTA010004199.1:0-12989 GCA_036897625.1 Pelargonium cotyledonis | reverse complement strand
TTTTATTTTGCACTAAATCGTGGAAAAATCTTTTTTTTTTTTTTTTTTTTTTTTTCAGTTTAGCCTTTTTTATTTCCTTATGTTAAAGTATCACACATAGGAAAAATGTGAACTTTCCACGTAATAGCTTAAGTTTTGGGGTTGGAGTAAAGTTTAGCATGGTACCAAAGCTTGTATGGTCTGGGCCTAGTGGCTTGTTCGTGTTTTCTCCTTGTTAAACCTTGGTCCACGTGTAAGGCCCGTCTTATGTTGTTGGTCTTGAATGTGCGTTAAAGTATCCTGCATTGAAAGAATGTGAAGTTTGAGATCACTGGATACACTAGTTGGACCCTCCACCTAATAGCTTTAAGCTTTTGGGTTGGAGTTAAGTGTTACACCAAAATAAATGAAGGTCAAAATAGGAAGGGGTGTAGCCTTATCTACCATCATATGAGTATTAGGTTCAAACGATGGATGTATAAAGGCTAGTCATTAACAAATGTACACACATGACATCATAATCGATGCCTATGCCAAAATGGAAATTACTTAAATTGCGAAATAAGAAAAATTGTGACCAGTTGGATGCCCAAAAGCAACCTTGACAACTATGTTAGTGTGATGTAGGTTAACGAAGGCAAGTTCTTCGACATTTGTGATGGTGGGACCTTTTTGTTCTTTCTTCATGGGCTGTATGATAGAATTATGTAATTTCCAACTTAGTGTTTGCAAAATTGTAGCTCTCAAGCATATTGGTTGTATACCATCAGTTCAGGTCCACTATTTTGCTTTAAAATGAATGTAATTTAAGATTACCGGAACTCAGATATTTCTATTGTGAGCAGCTATCTGTTTGACTGGCACTGTCAGAGTAGTCTTTTATGTATCCTAATTCCAATTTCTTACGCAGGTAACATCCCCTGCTGGTAATACAGTTCATACTTTGAAGGGAACATCTGGTGATAAGTTTGAGTTCAAGGCCCCACGAAGTGGAATGTATAAGTTCTGTTTCCATAATCCTTACTCGACACCAGAGACTGTTTCTTTCTACATACATGTTGGTCATATTCCCAATGAGCATGACCTCGCAAAAGATGGTTTGCTCTATTCTCAATAGCCTCTTCTTACTATCACTATAGTTGTATAATTCCTTAGTGTAAATCGCTATACCAATGTCATAACACTGGATATAGGAACGTGTAGCTTAGTTACTTCTTCATTTTGTTTGCCTCCGAAATACATTTTAGGCTGATTCGTTTGATATCTAAGTGGTCATGTTATCATTTGGTTACAGAACATTTGGACCCAATTAATGTTAAAATTGCTGAGCTGAGGGAGTCTTTGGAGTCAGTCACAGCAGAGCAGAAATACTTGAAAGCTCGTGATGCTCGGCATCGTCACAGTAAGTCTTCTCATTCTCTTGAATATGAATGCTGGACAGCTGATACAGTGAAGTTATAGGACCTTCTATGTCATTTAGTGTTACCCCCATAATTTCTTGTCACAGTAATGGACTCATGGGTGTTATTTATGTATATAGTTGAAATAACATATGCATTTCATTTGCAAGTCTCACATTTTGAAAATATTCACCAACTGAATATGGTAGTGTGCGAAATTGAAAATATAACGCAGGTTTCCTGAGTGAATTAACTAGGGAATCACCTATTTTTGGTGTGCCTCCTGCTCATTCTAGTTTTGGGAGCAAACCTCTTCTGTATCAGTGACATGTGATTTTTAGTGTACAATACTAGTAGTATTCTATTCATCTCTTATTCATCATGCGGTCGTTTCATCTGCAGCAAATGAGAGCACACGCAGTCGTGTTATCTTCTACACAGTTATGGAGTATCTTTTGCTGGCACTTATGAGCTTTCTTCAAGTCGTATATATCCGTCGCCTGTTCAGCAAGTCAGTCGCATATAATCGAGTTTGAGATGATCCCATCTGACAATGTTATACTGTTGGGGTCTGCAGTTTAATGGATGTTGAGTTACCGAAACTTGTCTTGTGTAACAAAAAAGATGCTGGTTCGAACAAATTAATCAGTTGTATTACAATTGAAATGTGATAGTGAGGCTGTGTGTGGTAATCTTAGTTGGGAAATGGAAAGAAACAAAGTTAAAGTATAATTTTGTGTTTGGATAATTAGAGATTTGCTTATGTTTATCTTTCCTGTAATCTCAGAAAGGACAATTAGAGATTTAAGATTTTACATACCCATTTCAATGTAACTTTTTTATTTTTTTAATGAATTGAAAGAGAAACAATAGAGTAGTATTTAAATAAATGAATATATATATATATATATTGGGACCACTCTTGTCTGGTTTGTATGTCTAGGTCTACTCCATTGCCAATTTCAAATTAAATTCAGCTAAAATAAAACCTACTTATTAGGGCAGCGTGCAGTAGATTGTCGCTTCTATTGTTTTGCTTCATCACTACTCTCTGCCATATAGTTGTCTATTCTAATTAGTAACTTTTTATCACTCCTAATTACTAATTAGTAGCTAGCCCTCATTAAACTATGGTCTACAAATGATAAATATTATTCGTGTCTCGCAAGAAATTGCGATAGCTTTAAGACTATTAAACGAAGAGTTCATAAGTTTGATATGATAGTTTGTTAGGTATAATGTAAAGCTATTCAAATGTATTGAGACGTCCTATAATATAGACGCGTCGTATATTAGAGTAATAGAATAAGAAATAGAAAACAAATGAAACTGGAATATGAAAGTAAACTTTCTTTTATAACAAAACTTTTTATAGGTGAAATGTATGTAGCAAAGACTCTTAGGATAGTTCATCATCCTCGTTTGTTTACTGAAATGTTAGGTGATTACATGGTAAGAATCATAAGCGTCAATAATTAGTTTTGAAATACACGTGTTTAATTAAATTAACCATATACTACTTTTGTCCACACACATTATGTCATATTTTATTTGTATTTTTGTTTAGAAATAAGTGTATTATTGTTTCTTATTTATAATTTTTACAATAATATATATAAGAACAGAGTCAAATTTTTCTAAATCAAAAACTAGTTCTCAAATACGTAAAAATCCTAAATCCAAAGTTATGAAGAGAGTTCAACATTTGAAATATTGCACAGAAAGTCCATGAGAGGCATATACATACATATACATATATGAGTGTAATTACTAATGTAGCATGTCACTTTTGAGCTATTAGAAAAAGGAAAAAGAGAGCATGCATGTATGAGTAATCGTTTTCAACTCATACTTGAATGCCACTCAACTGAGAGAAGCGCAAGATCTAAAGTTTCTCTCTTAATTCCAATAACTACAAATACCTCTAAACAACACAAACCAACCATTGCACATCACTTTTAACCATACTTCTAATAACAATTATGGCCATCTACAAACACCTCTAACACAACTTTGCTATAAAACTATGTTGTGTTCCAACGTAGAAATCATATATAGGTTGTTGTTGCCAACCGGAGAATTAGTAAACGGTGGACCAACTTTAACTAAATAGTTAAAGTCTTCATCTATATTTTTAATATTATAATTCAACAATATTTATTTGTCAAACTTCTTCATTTATAAAATTGAAGGATGGATAAGTCACGTTTCAAGTGGCTACTATATCAAATATTCTACTTTGAAATAGATGCATCATCACAATTCAGTTAATAATGAACATTATTGGACTATACATTAGCGAGTGCAAGTGACTTTGGTACAAAAAAATTATAAGCTTTTAGCTACATACATAGCTTGCTGAAGACTCTTTAATACTCATTGTGGATAGGAAATATATTAGCAAAACAGAAACTAAATATAATTAATAATAGTCAATTATTCGAGCAGTTGCTCCAAAATGTAGAAGAACCCAATTAGAGAATCATGCATTTTCAATTTGAATGTTCGGTTTTTGATGCAACTCGATTTTTTGTACAGTAACACGATTGCATCTAACTTTCTTCGTGGTAACATCTTGGGTACAAATATGAAAAACTATTCACTTGAAGTAATACAAATCTAGAAATTTCATCCAACAAATTTAAACAGAACATTTTTTAGGTAATAGCTTCAAATTTACCTTTATAATGATGATGCATATATAATGATGCTAGGCAAATTATAGACCAGGTACAATGTAGTGGGAAGAAAAAACTGTTTCTTTTGCCAAGAATATGTATATTGGCATATGCATTTACTTTTCTACAAATTAAATAGAAAACAAACGTATCTAGGAACATTAGTAAAAAGTAATTTATAAGCTTATTTTCAATTTTCATACATGTTTTTGTTATAATCACAACAATTAATTTAAGTTTATATAAGCTATATTCATCACCCAATTTTTTGAAACTTCTTTAAGTTTAGAATGCAACATGAGTTTAGTTCGTCGATCATGTTCTCCGAAGAAAAGTCAAGTATTGGAATGTGACTATTAGACACCATGCACATTTAGTGATCGAAGAAATAAAAGAACCAAAAGAAGAATCGAAAACAGAGCAAGGGAACAAAAATGTTAGCAAACATGCATGTCATCGTCAAGAATCATAAATCAAATTAAGTCTGCAAAACTAATAAAACTATATCTGAATATAAAATTAGGAACTATTTTAATTAGTTTACCACAAAACCTCCTAAATAATAGATACCACCCAAGAAATCACACAAAAGGTTGGGCAAATCATACTAATTAATTTAGTTGTGTTTAGAATATACACAATGAAGTTTCCACATCAAGAATTGTTGTAGCTAGCTAGAGAGTCATGAATTGCACATTGCACGTTGCACATTGCATCATAAATGTGTCTGTGTATATGTCTTGGTACCAATATTGCATCAACACAATTTACAAATCATGACATTCACAACATCATTAAACAACACAAAGTCATTTTCTTAATTGTCTATATCATATACTACTATTGTAAAAACTGGTATCATGCAGCTGTCACAAATGAAATGCATCAAGTATCCGACAAATGGCAAAGCTTGCGGAGGCCAGGAAGGCCTATCTAGCAAGCTATAGATACCATTAATTACAGTCATGAACAAATACAAGATGCTACTTCTAGGAAATATTAATGCAAATCTTGATTTCTTGGTTGAGCAAATTACAATTTGATATATATAGATGCTCTCTTTCCTTTCTTCTCCTTTTTAGTGAATAAACCCTAATTATGCACCACATTTCATGGTCATCATCACAATCCAATGAAAGCTTAACCATGCAACCATTAATGGTCCCCTAGGGTCCCCCCTCTCTCCAACCCTAAAAGTTTTTATAGAAAGATAAGTTATTATAATAATAATAATAATAATAATAATAATACCCTCTGCAAAAACCACTGCATGGTTGTATTGTATATATATGCTTTGGCGTGATAGTTTTCAATTTGCATCACTTGGGACCACCCCCTCCTTAACCTCTTTTGTTGCGTTTTGTATTCAAAATTTAATTCTTTCCATATCTTTTCTCAATATTCGTTCGTCTCTAGTTTCTTTTATCAGCTTCACTTCACTCGTTTCGGGTGTGACTAACGCATCATCGTCATATATACGCGATGGTTGTAAAGAGGGGATGACGCGTTTTAGTCACGAGTAAGATTTTTGCTGATTTGTTGAGATAAAAATTTATTGGGAATAAGTTCGTTTTATTCCATTTTCTCTCCTATTTATACCTCTCCCTTATTATCCTCTCATCTCAAAATGTGGGTATCTCTTCATTTTTAAGTTTCTCTTATTATTTCAGCTGGTACTTGGCTCTGAATTGGGACCTTTTGTTGCTCATGGTGCACCACCATCAGATGAAGCTGCCAGCATGATCTTAACCTCTCTCTCTCTCTATCTCTCTGTTTCTCAGAGTCATCAGAGGATGTATGGTTGAGATCATGCGGCAGTTTCACCCGGTGCCGGTTGCACGAGAAACCCTAACTTTATGAACCCTAATTCTCATTACTTCAAGGTATACATGTGATCTTCTTATGGGTTTTTTTGTGATTCTACTCTCTGATGCTGCTTTTTTGTACTATTTATCTTTTTACAGGGAACAAATAATATGTGTATGTATTGATTTTGGTGATTTGTTTATGTGTCAGAAATTACTTTGCCTGGTACTGCAGTGTGTGTTTGTTAGGGTTTTGAGGGACAGGACTTTTTGCGTCTCAATGATTTCAATATTTCTCATGGTTGCTTCGGTGATTGAGCCCAATTCTACGACCTGCCTGGTCTGGTAGTCCTTTTTTTTTTTTTTGCAAGAAAAAAGAGTATACACATAATTCTTCTATTCTTTGTACGGATCTAAATATTTGTTTATCTTTTTTGTACTGAGATATGAACCTTGTTCATGGGAATGCCATTTTGGGTTGATGAACTGTTTGATTAGGGTTCTTGGTGTTTTGGAGAGACTGTGACCTCCTTGATATCTTCTGTAAATTTGGGGTTGAACCCTAGTCTGATTTAGTTCATCTCTAGGGTTTCTTGAACAACAGATCTTGAAACAGAAAATTACCAATGCATGGAAGTGATTTGGGTTGTCTAAACTATAATATCAGAAGATGCATATATCTACATATTAATGTCTTGCTTGAAGTGTTGTCCATGAAAACATGAAGCAAATTTGTCAAGATATCAGTTCAATGTGTGAAGTCTGAGATTGTGTTGTATACCCATGGAATACTGATTTTTGTTACATATCGTATCCTTATAATTAAAATCTCATATGTCAAGAGTCGATAGAAGACATGTTTAAAGAAAACAGAAAATTTGATAACAGAGAAAAGAGAATATCAGGAGTTAAGTTTATGGCTGAGACTTAGTCATGCCCACGGGAGTTGATGAACTTGTGTGCGCGCCCACCAAGATCCAACTCAAATGTATAATCGTTGAGTCTTAACCATTAACTCTGTAGTTGAGAATCCTTGCTCTCTTTGTTAAGAAATACATCTGATGCAATACCTATTTAGAGAAAAGAGAAGATTTGATAATAGAGAAAAAAGAATCTCGAGCATAGAGTTAATGGCTAAGACTTAGCAATACCCACTCGAGTTGATGAATTTGTGGGCGCCCACCAAGATCCAATTCAAATGCATCCTACCCGAGTCTCAGCCATAAACTCTATGGTTGAGAATCCTTGCTCTCTTCGTTAAGAAATCGAGCAGTTACAAGTAAAGCTATAATTAATCGGCATATAGAGATTCATGAGCGCT
Organism: Pelargonium cotyledonis; assembly: GCA_036897625.1. Lineage (NCBI taxonomy): Eukaryota > Viridiplantae > Streptophyta > Magnoliopsida > Geraniales > Geraniaceae > Pelargonium > Pelargonium cotyledonis. The sequence goes on along the minus strand of JAYMTA010004199.1, from coordinate 5,806 downwards.
CGAAATGGACAGCGGATTTAATAATTGTACAGTGGAGTGGAGGGTGAAGTAATTACAAATATATTGGTGACATCTCAACCACTTTCACTTAATGTGGCAGCTTAAATTAGGAGCACCAAACTGGCAGAGACCATGCATATATTTTGCTTAACTACATGTCTCTCAGAAACTTAGCTGTTGCTATAAGTTTTCCAAATGTAGAACCATAATAGAGACAACCCATTGATGTGTGATCTTCAACCTATGTATTAATTAACAGTAATTAACGCTTTTTGGATTATTGGTATTGCTTGGGCCCTCATTTTTTTGGTTTAAAGCTACATGTGGGAAAGATTCCACATGACTTTCAATTTCTTAGAACTCAGAAAGAATCAAAATGTGTCATTGGTTTTGATTCTCCCAATTTTTTCCAAGGTTTGCATTTGTCAGCTATCACTCATTTTGGGGAGATGATGTGGAGTTTTCACTTCCAATGCTATATTTCTTTCCATCAATGGATCCATACTCATAATTGAAGCAATCTTAGAGAAATGGACATTTAGCTAGGAATTCATGATCTTCTGTGGCAAATCTCAATAGCATCACACCACCATCATAACCCTAGCTTAACCTTCACTTCTTAATTTGTAAGCAACCTAATTAGCTACTCACCTTAGTTAAAATTAGCCATTAAGGTGGTTTGTTATCTTCTTAGTACGTGTTTGTTTAGTTCATCTACTGACTTTTTCATTTTATGCTAACAAACATTAGAGTCAAAATATGTTCGGTTGTTGAAAAGCACGGCAACTTACAAACACTGGAGGGCTTTAGGAGGTTTCTCCACACGAGGTTGGAGGCTCATGCACATTCTCCTGTAACTCCCTTAAGTTTTTAAATCTCCATATTAACTTTTTTCTTATGATAACCAAGAAAAATTCTAGACCTAAATAAGATATTAGTAAACCTTAATCTTAGATACACATCTTTTTAGTCTATGTGGTCACGTTCGACCTTCTACTGAAGTGGGTGTTGTCCCATATTGAAAAAATAGAAAGAGAATGAGTTAAATATGATGGTGGAAATCATATTTTACTAATAAGGTTAAACTTAGTAGCGAGAGCTCAAACCACTGTATGCAGTCTCAATATATTGAAATCTAATATGGTATCGAAGTTAGTTTTTGCCCAAAGATGGCCCGTTTATTGGTTTTGATCCATACGTGTCGAACTCACCGATATAGATCGACATATGAGGTAGATATACGATTCACAACTATACTCTTACTTTCAGGCTATTTAATTTTTCATCATAATATATCTTTGAACCTTCTTTCAAACGTTGGTTTACCAAACAAAACTCTTTTCCCGACATTTTACCCATTTCCGACAACTTTTAGATTTACTAAATAAAACTTTTCTTCTCCAATATTTAACCCATTTTCGGCTACTTTTAACACATTTCAAACGTTGGTTTTACCAAACAAAACTTTTCTTTTGCGACATTTTACTCATTTTTGACTACTCTTAGATTTATCAAACAAAACTTTTCTTCTCCGATATTTTACCCATTTCCGGCTACTTTTAACACATCTCAAACCTTGGTTTACCAAACAAAAATTTTCTTCTCGGGCATTTTACCCATTTCCGGCTATTTTTAACACATTTAGACAACTCAAAGGAGCCTTTACCCACCTAAATACAAACCTTAGGATTCTGCAATAAAACTAACCGTTGGAGACACCTATATATTGCATATAAAATTAAAGGGCAGCAATGCCTATTTAAACCTACTAACTTGTAAAGCTTTCTAATTAAACCTAGCAACCAACAAGAATGTAGGTACTAGATGAATGAATGCAACATCCCCATGTGACTGCATTTGCTTAACTGCTGCTAGCTCCTCTGTTAATCTCTAGCCTTCCCTTTATTTAATTCTTTTTTATTATCATCATCATCTTAGCTCACCTATAATTTTTAACAGTTCCGATATCCCAGCAACAAAATAAAAAAACAAGCAGCTCCAATGAAGATTGTGATGTGTTCTTGGTTGTTCACAACACAAATTATCAATTAATAACAATTTGTTAATTAATTACAGTGGAACTGTGAATTGCAGTCTTTATTCCCCAAACTGGAATAAATAATATATTGATATTTTAGATCATTATAGAAGATATATTTGTTATTTGCACAAAGATAAATTAGTTCTGTAATTTTCTCTTTTTTTGGGTCTTGTGGAGCCTTGAACCCAGAAAGTAATGGACATGGAGTAATAAAAAATTGTTGGCAATATCAACTTTCTCCAATTATTTGGCAACTTCATTTTTAAATGCTAAATTTTGGGTGAAAATCTGACAAGTCCAGTAAGTAACTTTGGGCATGTGCCTCCTCCACCTACACTGGGCAATGAACATGTACACAGTACAGAACAGAACAGACCTTGATTTTTATTCTTTAATCAAATCACTGAGCACTAAAAGATAACATAAATTTGAGTTTAAATGACAATATATTTACATGCATACATGGCCTACCCCTCTACTCTAATTCTAAATCTTCCATCACTCATCTAAGCAAGTTAACAATAGAACATTACCCTTTTCACATTCTCTTTCAAAGCTGGCAATGCCCGAACACCCGTCTCTCCCGCTGCTCTTGTACTAGTACGACCACCACCCCCGTTCGACTCATTCTCCTGCTGCAACTCTGGTTCCAAGTAGAACCGAGCTCGGAAGGCCGCTAGATGTGCATAATATGCTGGAGGAACTGTAAAAGGCCAACACCATTAGACACTTCATCAACAAGCACCTCAGACTTCATAAGCATATTTCTCACTACCTTAATTGCGAATATATGAGAAACTATATATGCAAGATGTTTCTTACCAACTGAGACAGAGCGTGTGCACCTCGCATATGTATAACAAAGATTGTTCGTCAACGACTGGATGCCATCTGCTGTAAAATTGTTTTCGTCCCATAGAACATGGTAGTGAGCTGGCCGACTAGTTCCCTGTTATAGTTGTTAAGATAAAAACTTACTTCGTTAAGTATTGCAAGTTTGCAACAAATCGTGCCAAGGGAAACTACAGAAGGTAACAATCTATAATTCAGCTTAGTCTAATGTATCGTGGAAGGTAAAAACTATAGTGTACCTGAATACCAGCATGACTGCAGAGATAAAAATCAAATTCTGTGGGGTGACATATCTTTGAGTCAACCACAGTCCCTGAAAACACAAGTACCGCCTGATTGGTTAAACATCGGGATCACAATATTTTGTCTGACAAATGAAAGCTTCTGCGAGACTTTTGCTTACCAGGCAATATGTTACCACTCTTGTCCATGCTGCTCCTATCCCTGTGGTTATTAGCAAATAGCCGAGTATGATGTCGTTTTTGTACCACGATGAATGTAACTGGAGGCTGATAGTTTGGTTCTAGAGATGCACAAGCCTGTAACGATCTTAAATATTGGAGTCATATATTTCATGAAAAAAAAAGTACCCACTATATAACAAGTTTTATCAGGTTCACCTTCCGGATCGCATCCAACTCATAGAGCAATACTTGATAAAATTGTCCTTCACTTACACCATCCCTGCTCCAATTATTTAGCCAGTAAAATTAATTAATAAAGTCCTCCACTTAATACCATAAGAAGCTGGAAACATAATAAAATTAATAATAATGACCTGTAAAATATAATCTGGAGAGGCTTTTGCCCTGTTGCCTTCCTAAAGGACACTAGAAGATCCCTGAACAAGATAGATTATGTTACGTAATTTAGTCAGTCGCACTTTGAGAGAGAGAGAGAGAGAGAGAGAGCTGAAGAGTAATTATACCTAATCATGCCACCACTTACAGTACCACGAACCGGATCCTGCCATGTTTTGTACAAGTCTTGTATGAGTTCCTGTCTATGAGCTTGAGCACAGACTAATCCAGCATATTTGGTCACTTCAGGCCAGTCTTGAGAAGCTACCACCTGCAGTAAGACCCTCTATCAGTAACGGTTATCTGTCACAGTTATAAATCACGTCTATAGAAGCATAATATATATATAGTCGCCGATCAAAAAAAGAAGCATAATATAGTTGCGAATCTGTACAGCTGCAATTGAGGGGCTGGAGTCTTCTCCATTCTCTGGGTGGGTAACATCTGCCCCAAAAATTATTGTTGGTATGTCACTAACTAGAGGTATTCTGCAGCTAATAGCATCCAAGAGAACGGTGTTTCTGCCACCCATCTGCACCAAGGATAGGAAAAAAATATTTGAGTTCAATAATTATCTGATGCTATTACACATCTCCAAGATAGGAAGTGGTGTTAGTTTCAGGAATAAAAAACAAACATGTATATGATGCACATATTGTCATTCTCATGCTAATCACACCATATAACTCAGTCTTTCATACATGATACATATATCTTGGGAACTCGGCCATGATTCCATGATGACGCAATCAAATTCAAGCAGCATGAATGATTTTGAGGGAATATCGAACCTTAACGTTGATCTTCAGGGATACGTTAGCCAAATACTGTTTGCTTATCTTGAAGACATACTTTGTGAGACAGCATTGTGATATTAGACCGAGATCAGTTTCACATATTCGCTTGAGATCACCTAGAATAAAAGAAACATGTTATTAGAATTCTTATAATATAAAATAAAAAGAAGTTAAAGTGAGGTCATATGATTAGCGCTCAAAAGGTAATTTAAGGAATCATAAACAAGAATTGTATCCATACCATACAGGGAACCATTGTTGTCGGGCAAAATAACTAATACAAGTTCTAATTCTTTCCCCTTGGTTTTGTTCATGGATGCATGATAAACATGCTTCAAAGCCTTTTCTACTTGCTCGGGTCTGGCATTGTAGATTGGAATGACAGGATCCAGATTAAATTCCTAAGGATAAGTGAACAAAGAATACATCAAATTAAAGAGAAAACCAACACCTTATATTTATAATAAAGATAAGAGAAATTATGCAGATAGAAAATTACCATGCCAGATACTTGGCACATTTGAGCAAGTTCATTACAAAACCCACGAGCAACGCTCTCTTGTACACTTCTTGAGAAGTTAATACAGGCCCACCGGCTTACAGTCATCCCATTTATCATTTTCTACATTTTAAAAGACACAGGAGCCAATACTAGATCAGAACCATGAGCAGAAATTCTAAACACCAAAACCAATATTGAAGAAAACAGAATAGCATGTTTGGGTTATTTATTATGGTGATAGACGAGGAAGGACAGGAAAACCCTCAGTTCTCACATCTTTCAATATTACCTAGACACCCATACTGACATAATAACCAGGTAGTTGAATCCTCACAAGAGTGATGTTATGATAGGAATAGAAATAGTTAGATCAAACACAGTGGCGGAGCCACATACTATGATATGGGGTCAAGTGACCCCACTAAAGCCATTTTTTATTGTTATTTAATCAAAACAAATTGATCTCTCTTTGGTGAAAAGGGGTAGTGACCCCACTGACATTTTGTGGTGACCCCATATAAGTGAGAATTTATTCTCAAATTAATAGCATGATGTGCAAAATTTTTAGTAACTAAACAAATATGTGAGTCCTACCATATATATAAATACTAAATAAATATGTAGTGGATTCGTATTATCTATATATTGTAATAAAACAATTAAATAAATGTTAATTGTATTTGTACAATTTACCTTTCCTATTTGCTCATAAACTAGTTGAAACAAAAAGAGATCTTGTGTATCTTTTGGTGTACTTACTTGTGAAATTGTCTTTGATATTACCTGTCGCTACAACAACTGTGGAAAAGGCATT
>JAYMTA010004198.1:0-12993 GCA_036897625.1 Pelargonium cotyledonis | reverse complement strand
TATTTTTTAAACCACCCCGCCATAATGGTTTGGTTTATAAATTGGAAAAAAACCGCCCAAACCGACCGCCGACCACCCCTAGTGATTGTGCTGCATAGCACGTGACTGAATTATTTCCAATCTCTCTACTATACTAGGGTTTTAGAACATAATCATACATACCAACAGCAAGTTGACTCAGTATCTGCCATCCACAGTGAGTGAGTTATGTCGAGGCCGGAGTTGCTTGCGCCACCTGAGTTGTTCTACGACGACACAGAAGCTCGAAAGTACACCTCCTCTTCTCGTATCATCGATATTCAGGTACCATATTGCTTCTTCCTCCTCCTCAAATCCGACTTGGAATTGAAATTGAATCTCTTGCTTATTTCATTTGAGAATCATTGTTTTCTTCTGTGGTGTCTAAAGGCTCAACTTTCCGAGAGAGCTCTTGAGCTTCTTGCTTTGCCCGGAGATGACGTCCCCAGATTGCTCCTTGACATTGGTAAATTTCTCTTTTCCTTTTTGGTGTATTATGTGCATTGCTTTAGGAGTTTCTGCTAACATTCAATTAAATTAGAAACTAGTAAATAAAATGAATTTAATGGAAAATTCTTAGAGCTGTTTCAAGTACTATGCATGATTGCGTAATCGAAGATTGTTCACTGAGAGTGATGAAATGTAACAAGTTTCACTTTTTGTTTATAGTGTTTGTGTTCCGAGTCAGCAACTGTGTTTCATTGTTGTGTTAGGTTAGGGTTGGTTTATATGATATCTAGTTTTATTGAATTTTCAAATCAGGATGAAATGGAGTTAAATTAGCTTCTCGAGAGGTCATGTAATTGGAGATCAGTTTGGAGCATTATGTCAAAGCTGGCATCTTGTAATAGACCAACTAGATAGAATCTTTGTCCTGGGCTTTATGTACAGTGTAAATTATGGCTATGTTTTTTTTTTACATTAGAGCATGTTATATTACTTATTTTTCTTAAGATAGATTGTTTCCATTTGAGTGGTGAATCAGTTTACGTTAAGATTCAGATTATGACTTATGAGTGAAGAGAAAGTAACTTTTATGGATTTGAATTGCTGCAGGTTGTGGATCAGGGCTTAGTGGGGAGACTATATCTGAAAATGGGCACCTGTGGATTGGTTTAGACATTTCGGCATCTATGCTTAGTATGTGTGCATCATTGGATTTGACTCATCTGAAAGCTTTGTTTTAGGTTTCTCATTTTCACTCTCTTTTCACTTTCTCATAATAAAATGGTTTTCAATTTAGATATTGCATTGGAGAGGGAGGTGGAGGGTGATCTTCTACTTGGTGATATGGGGCAGGTGCTTACTTGAGCTTTTGCTGTAATGTTCATTATCGTTATGTTAGTGTATTTCCTCTACATTCAAGTTAGATTGCCGAAATCAAACCTAGTTAGATTGTTTTATATGCACAAGTAGATTTCAGTGATTGAATCTCACTTTTCTTTTCTGATTCTGTGCTTGTTTTCAAGTTCTTTTGATCTGAGAAAAGAAGAAATATGAATGAAATCTAATTTTAGAGTAGATCAAAGCTCGATATTTGTTTGTCGTTTATTTAATCAGGTGAATAAATAATTATCTTCTTAACAGAATCATAATACGATGGTTGATTATGTTCACATGTTGAATTGCAAGCTTTTGAATACTTTAATCCTCCATGACATACAGTTCTGTCTGTGTTATAGATATGCAAATTTATTTTTGGATTGGTGAGTGGAAACCTTTTTTAGTGCCTTTGAGTCTCTGATCGCTTTTGATCTATTATGATTATGAGAAAGTAACGACTATCCAACTAAGTGCACCTAGCTTAACTGGTGAACTTTGCTGAAACTTTCATTTTTATATACTCCATAACCATCTGTTTTTAGGTATTGATATTTATACTTAATTTGATAATGTATGACTTGGGTCATATTAACTCTGTTTGGATATGCATATTGTCCATCTTGGGGTAGATCTGTTTCTTAAATTAGCAATGGAAAGGAAAACTTCCATCGACACTGTGTTATAATACAAGTCAAATAATTTCCTATACTGAATAAGTTGTGTTTCTGTTCATAAAGTGTTCAATGAGAAATACATAATATGGTTTGCATAAATTGGTGTATGTCATCCTTGATCCAACCTTCAATTTTGTACTGTTATTTTATTTGGATTACTAAGTAAAATAAGGTTCTATGGGGTCACAACATCTGCTTTGTGTGCGCACTGTTTTATGTAAGTAAAGTTTCCTTTCCATTAACCATCACACATATGGGGGATGGTAAATTGTTTTTTTTTTGTGTGTGGCAGGGTTTAGGATTCCGCTCTGGAGTCATTGATGGGGCGATTAGTATATCTGCTGTTCAGGTATGCTGTGTTATCAGACACATCACCTTATATGTGTTCTCTTAGTGCTGGCTCCATGTTACTGGTCTTGAATGAACTCCATAATTTTTATTCTTGAAATTTGATATTTTCTTGGGTAGTACTTGGAACTGCTCATCAATGACACACTTCCTGTAGTATTTTGTTGAACCTGGATTAGTTCTTGTTGTTTAAAATGAGAAATTATCTGTTTAATTCTCAGGGTTTGCTCCCTGTTTCTGTACTCCTTTCTCCTTAATCTCTTCTTTGGGCACAATATCTTGCACTATATATATTATAACAAATTTTGTGTATTGAAGTTTATTTAGTAGCATTTCAAATGAAAATCAACAGCATATAAGTAAAAAAAAGTCAGTCTTCAATAAGTAATCAAATTAAAAAAGCAAGCCAAGTCATTAACATAAATTCCAATCAAATAAGAGAACCTAGTCATTAGATACAGCCTGAGCCTATATTCAAAAGTTCAAACAAAATGAACAGCACAAATAATGTCCCACAAACAATAAAGTCCAAGTTATTACAGTTCAAAGATAGAAACAACTTCGTGTTTTTATTGTATAAAAAAATATTTGAAAAAGATTTTTTTATATTTAATAAATTGTTGGGAACATTTTGGAGCGTGCCCTGTGTATTAGTTTAATTAGGGATTATCATATTCATGTGTAGGCCTGTCGGGTAACCGATTTGCATCCTGATCAGGGCATCAATATTTCATAAGTTTCACATAATCAATATGAACTTTGGTAGAGCTTAAGAAAATAATCATCTTACCCTAAATTGTACAAATAGTTATATGCTAAAGCACCATTTGTAGAAATAAGCCTGAAAACCTCAGGCTCAAAAACTCATCCCAGCCCTCTATATCTCACGAACTGCTGGTTTGAAAATGTACTGTATCTTAGTTCACCTTTCCCCTTTCTGGCAGAGCCCTGTAGTAGAGCCTTAAAAGCTCACTGAATGTGCTTGGCTTTTTTCACTGAATATTCCTTCCTTCATGTTTCTTGATAAGTCATCACCATTTATTTTTTATTCAGTGATATTTCTGTTTTGCAAGATATTGTGGTGCAAATGCTTATCCATCTTTTTGTTTCGTTTGTTTTTCTATCCTGATTTGGCAAAACAGTGGTTGTGCAATGCTGACAAATCCTCTCATGAGCCAAGATTAAGATTGAAGTAAGTTTACACTCACTTTTTTGTTCTCTGCCTGGAATCCAAGAATCTATAAATCATGGGGTCCCTTTTGTTGATGTGTTTGTTAATATTTAAAAGGATATGGTTTGGTAATGCTGAAAATCATATATGCTCCAGGGCTTTCTTTGGGTCATTATATAGATGCTTAGCGAGGGGAGCAAGAGCAGTTTTTCAAATGTATCCTGAAAGTGTAGCTCAGCGGGAGTTGATTCTAAAATCTGCCATGCAAGCCGGATTTGCTGGTGGAGTGGTGGTCGACTACCCTCACAGGTAGGCAACGGAATTCTATTACATCCCTCAAAAGTAAAACTTTAGCTGCTGTTTCAAAGAATTTCAGTAGGGACTGCATTTTATTTTTATCTCACGCGCACACATTGTTAGATCATTATATTTTTTCAAAATAATATTGCAGTAACTGATATGCATGATGGAAAGCGAGAAGAATCATTTGTTTCACCTTCAAATTACTGTATCTTTAAACAAGAGAGGATGGAAAATAGGCTGAATAGCTCAGTAATAGCTACTCTTCATGTGATATCTTCTGAAGCTAAATAACATCTAGGTATAAAGATTAAGATCTAGATTTAACATTTTGTTTTAGTGGATATGTTTGGTACATTAACTTGAGTTTGTCTCACAACAGCACTAAGAAAAGGAAAGAATATCTTGTCCTCACATGTGGTCCACCATCCTTAAGTACGGTTGTTCCTGATGGGAAAAATGAAGATGATGAAAGTTGCTCTGATGATGACAGTAGTGGGGATGAACAAGCTCAGACGGTGAGTTTGCATGATACAGATTTGCAAATTTTTGGAACTAGTTCCTAGAAACCAGTTTATTTTGTGTTCTTAATGCTTCGGAAATACTTTTGACATGCTGTGTTTGTTTTTGGTTGCGTAGGTTTGTATTTCAGACAGGCATAGACCCAGGAAGAAGCAAAAAATAACCAAGAAAGGGAAGGGTAGAGAATGGATACTAAAGAAAAAGGAACAGATGAGAAGAAAAGGAAATGCTGTTCCTCAAGACTCAAAATACACAGCTCGAAAGCGCAAGGCTCGCTTTTAATATTTTACACCATGATAGTGCCTATGCAAAAAGCCATTGTTCATCAAGGCATAAAACTCCATGTCACTGTAGAAACATGAATATGCTGTTAATCAACTTGGAAAGCTTGGGTAAAGCATTTTGTCTACTTTTACAACAGCTTTAAAGGAGACACTGTTGTTATTTTTATTTATTGAAACAAAAGTTGAGAGAACTCTTGTTATGTGCAATGTTCTCATCTGTGGTTTGGTTTGGTTTGGTTGGTGTTTCAAATGCGTCGTAGTTGTGTTTTATATGAGACTGGTTTTCAACAATTGCAAGCAATGGAATGAGTTCCACCAAATACTTGTTAGTTTATACCACTTTTGAGTTATGTTCCAAGCTAGACTCATACAATAATAATAATACTAATATAAATACATCATGAAGATTTACATATTTACTACTGTAAATGCTTAAATAAGATTCAACAACCAGTCCCCTTCCAATTGTTCCACGAACTCAAAGCCACAGCTACACACTAGATAATTTCTCGGGTTGGTGTCTGGCCCAGCAGAATCATGATCCTGGTGTCTGATTTTCTGCATTCACAAGAAATGGAAGGGTCATATAGCTAACCAACAATGGGAAAAATTTGTATTGTCAAGCTTCACCCGAGTCAATAAGACTTGTGGTGGGTGACTGATTGCAAAAGGAACATTTTATTTAAGAAATTTTGGAAGTGAAATCCATTCAGAATGCATGATTTAGAGCACAAACTGAACAAAGACGAGTGTGAATACAAAATTACTTACCTCCATATAGCTGTTCAAACCGAGCAGCAATGTGCTTCCCATAAGTATATTTCTTTAAAGCATTTACATGAACTCTGATACGACCAAGCAATACCACACGCTGTTCATCAGGACAAATTTCAAGAACCTTCTGGACGACATAATTTGCAAATTGATCCTTCATCATTATCTAGAATGTAAGATCAAACACAACAATTATTAAACATGTGAATTTTATAAAACTACATAATCAATGGGTTTGCAACGGGCATATGCAGTAGCAGTACCATTGTCAGGCACCTGATAGAAAGAACTAAAGGTACTCTATCTATCAAACTAAGATCTACAAAAACTTTTATCAATTGTGACAATCTAAGGAGGAAAACTTTCTCAACTGTTTTACCTTCTTTAGGAAGGAGGGTCATTTTAAGGTACGAGAAGTATGGTACTGACACTTACCAGTAAATTATCTACTCCTTCGTTATGGCCAACAATTTCCTGAATCATTAGTTCCCGCTCAGCAGTACCACCATACTCCAAACATTTCTCAACAACATTCGAGGCAAATTTATGTTGGCTCAATTGCACAATATGCCCTGAGAAATTGTTAATAATTTGGCTCCTTTCGCTAGGTTTCCCCCTCTCCAGCACGTGCTGTCATCAATACATGTGTAATAGCATGTTACAGTAGAAATAGTAAAGTCAAATGAATAAGAAACTTTTTGGTTCAACAAGGAAAATCAAGGTAGATCTTAGCAAATATTTATCTTCACTTTGAAGCAGATATGCATATCCCAATAAGTATTGAGTTATATGTGTGAGTGTGGGGTTTTCTTGTACATTAAATCATCAAAAAAAAATTACGTAAACGCTACTCTATTCCGCGAGTCTGTGCAATAGTGTCACTATCCTCCCTATGGTGTGCATATCCAAACCAACTTACGCAGTTATCCCTCGTCTTATCTTCAATCCAAGCAATCCCAACTCTGGCTCAAATAGTCTCATTCTTTCGTCATACATTAAATGGCCTAAGGCAGTTTTCCCTCATCTTATATTCAATTGAAATTATACCGTCGATTGAATTACACATTTCAGTACCTATAATGGTCAGTTGGTCACTTCTAGTAAACTCTTTATTTTCCAGCATTATTGAACCACTACTCAATCTTTTACTCACATTACCTCCATATATTCAATTCTGATTCTACTTATTATGAATCCGTTAGATCTAATGACTCTCTCCATCTATCTAATTTGGCATTAATCCCTAATATACTCTCATCAACATCATCTGTAGACAGCATACCCTAAGAGATCTAATCTTAACAAAAGGCATAATATTAGTTTCAAGAAGCCTAACTTGGGTGACATAATTTCCATACTGGTCCTGAGCAAGGTCGCGAACAGACTCCAGGATCTCATCCACTATAAATTGGCATTGAAGCTCATCTGTACAACGCTCAAGAACTCTCTACAACAAAGCAAAAACATGGAACAGATTAAGTACAATAAAGGAAGAAGAGAGATGGGTGAGAGTTCACTGTGCTATTTACCTGTACAACACGGCAACCATAAGGATGCATAGAAAGCGTTGCAACCTGCCCGCGAAATGCTGATATAATAAACCCAATTTTCCCTGTTGGAACACTCTCAATGCACTTCTGTATAACATGATTTCCATTCTGATCACGTACACATCTCATAACATGTCCATCCAACTCACGAATAAGCTGCGCTTTATGTTCAAGTTCAATGACCTCAAGTGCCTTCCCAGCAAAAAATAAAATAAAATAAAATAAAAAAAGGGTCAGAACTAACATAATTTTCATTGCTATTCAAAAAAGAAATTATTTAGATTCTGAGAGAATGCCAATTAAAAATGCATGCATTTTTCATTGAACCCAGAGATTTAAATAAGAAATAGGAAGTAAAAATGCAAGCACAAAGATAATTTACGCGGCTAATCTTAAAGAGGCTACAACATATAATACCTTCTAACACATTCCTAAGTTCATGATTATATTTTAACCTCACAAAAGATGCCCGCAGTCCAGTATTTTTACATTTTTTATTTATAATAAAAAATTATGACAAGAAATCCTCTCAGGCCAACTCTAAAGAGGCCACAGCATAGCAATCCGCTAAGATGATTGCCAAATAAATCATCACTTGTCTGATACCAAGGATATTGGACCTGCAACTATAAAACTAGCCTCACTGTCATGATTTAACAGTTACCAGCATACCAGTGGACAACCTGGGATATGCATAATCCACAAAATCTAGCTGTTATAATCCATTAATTCCTACAATAATATTTCCTTCACACTAGGTAGTAAGTCTCAGGTCAACAGTCTAGAAAAGAATGTTTATTCAGCATAGCAGAAACATGAAAAAGGTATTCTGTCACATGCACTGAACAAAAAAGAGCAACAAATGACAACAATGTGTTAAATAAATGTAAGTCTATTCACGTTACTATTGGCCAAAAAATTAACAATTTATAATGGATTATTAGAAACCATTACACAAAGGAAACTATTAGACAATATCATAATAGTGAAGCCACATAACTGTACAAGATAATTACATATACCTTCTGTATCACCCGACAACCATACATCTGCAGACTTAATGGCAGAATCTGACCACCAAGTTGATTTGCAAGTTGCATCCTCTGCTCAGGGCTTCCATACTCAAAAAACTGAATGCAAGAAAAACAAAACAAATAAAAAGGTAAGATAAAGGTAAGGCAAATAAGAATAAAACACTTAGAAGAAACTACCAAAAAAATATATTCAACCTTCTGAATAACATAGTTCCCAAAAACATCTGTCATTAATTTTGGGGCATGTGGAAAAACTTCTTTAAATACAGATGCTTTCTCTTCATCATTACAACTTTCCAACTTTTGCTGAATAAATCGACTTCCATGTTGATCAGCACTGAAAAATTCAAAGTTATGTATTTTTAAAAGCAAATATAAATGTTGGACAAAAAGGAAAATCAAACACAATAGAGTGTACTTGCCTCAATTCAACAATATGTCCAGCAATGTCAGAGAGCTCAAATCGACGGCCTTTGCCAGATTTTAAATCTTCAAGAAAATTATGTACTTTCGGGTCATCGAAACTCTCATATCCCCTTTGACCTTGCCAATATACACTAGAGTTTCTGCTATGAGCCTGTGGAAATCTCATTTCATTCCTTCCCCCATTGGGATTAGCCCCACCTACAGGAGATCCTGGCATAACTGGGCTAGCAAGCGGTTGGGTTGGGTAATGCATCAAAATACCCATGTTTGATGGACTTCCAAAACAATTAGGACCTGTCGTCGCCCCTCTTTTAGGGTTCAGATTGTTCACGAATCCCCCTCTCTGATATTGAACGTTGTGATTGTCTGAGATAGAATCAGATCCTTTCTGTGAGTTGAGAGCTCCAACCTGATTTCCAATTATACCACCACGGGATGATAACTGCTCCAACTGACTAGCCATACCATATGCCTCTCCAAGGGCTTGTTGATAGTAAGGCATATAAAGTGGATCTGCAAAAGTAGGTTGAACTGTGAACCCCAAATGTCCGTAGAACTTGTTTAATTGTTGCGCATCACCTCCTTGTGCAAAAGGTCCACCAGGTGAAATTCCAGAAGTACGAGCTTGAAAGCTCGGAGCAGCAGTTCCACTTTCATCGAATACCATGGGGATAGCTCCCTGAGGGTATCCAGCAATATATGGAGGAACAATAGAGGCACTCAAAGGATAGCCACCTACACCATATTGTGGAGGTAATAAGGTCGGAGCCTGATGATTAGAATAAAGCGGATTCGCTGAAGTCATGTAGGCTGCTGCTGTTGCATATAGTGGAGGCGTGAACCCAGAGGACTGCAGTACCTGATTCACCGAGAATTTGGAAGGACCATAGAGAAACTGATCGGTGCCAATGAATGAGGGGTTGCCTCCTTGAGATGGAAATTGAGACTTGGAACTTTGAGCCTGAAATGAATTGCTTTGTTGTTGGTGTACTTGGTGTTGCAGCAGGCTCTTCTCATAACTCTGGTGTCTTTGTTCATGATTTCTCTGTTCTTTTGAATTTGGCAGGCTAGACAAATTAAGTGCCTTCATTTCAGACTCAATGACAAGAATGTCTGAATTACTAGCACCACTAACTAAAATATCATCATGTACATTGACATCTGCATTGTCCGACATTCCTTTCGGAAGGGGTGGGGAGTTGGGCAAGCTTCCTGTACAATCAAGAGATGATGACCTTGAAACTGAGCCAGCTGAGCGGTCACTGTTTGATGATATCCCTCTATCATCAGAACCCAGGGCAGATGCAACAGGCTTTGATGTACTAACAGGTGAATCATTCAAGGAACCAGAATGAACATCACGATCAGTTGCTTCCTCGGCTATGCCATAAGTTAAGGAGTGAGATTGACTATACACACCAGGCAAATCATGGAGAAGTTGTTTCTGCAAAGTCAAAACAATGACTCTGCATTTAATTGCACAAAACTAGAATATGGTTTCATCAACTGTGGAACTTCATCCTAAACCCTCATAAAATTACTCCTAGATTGAGCCATTAAGGGTATATTTAATGAAAATTTCATATATCGATGTAAACGGTTTCATTCAAAGAATTAGAAACCTAAGATTCTAATAAGAAACAAAAATACTACTCCCTCCATCACAAACTTTTGTAGTTTTTTTGTCACATTATTTGATTACAGGGGTTCGGCCAGTTAACAATTACGAGAACTAAAAGGACATCATCCCGTTTACTGCTTAACTCTAGCAAAGTTAACATAACGCTAATTGTAAAGTTAACCCGTGCAAAGGTGCTATTCATCATTATTGCATTAAAGCTCATAATCCGGCTTACAAAACCATCGTCTAAATTTTTTATTAATTGAATGAGTTTTGTTAGCTTTATTTTAAAGTTCAGGGGTGTATCACTTTTTTATTCCAATTAAATAAGTAACTATCTTGGTTAGTTATTTTCGCCTTTGATTTTTCTTCCCACAAACTTCTTTGTCTGTATCCAGATATAAGTACTCCGAATACTCTGGCAAGTAGAAGCCTCATCCTGTTTAGGATATTTTTTTCTCTACCATACATACTCTAATTGATTCAATCAAGAATAAAGCAAATTAGACATCCCCAAAGTCCCCCAGACCCTTGGTTGTTTTTGTTAACACTTGTACGCTTTTTTATGGATCTGTCCTCTCTTAAAACCTTCTCACGTGTAAGAGTTGAGAAACGAGTCCCAAATATCACGTTTTAATTCAATATCCTTGGTCGACCCTTAATTATATCGTAACTAAGACTAATTGTGATCTTAAGAGTCCACTTTACCAATTATCCCCCTTGGGTAAGTTAGTTAAAACCATTTGAGTTTGTTACAACAAAACCATATAGGGGCATGAGATGGAAATTTAAGCACTAATCAAATTATCCTTAATTTCATCAAATAAAATTTAAAAAAAAAACAAGTGGACACTCATTTTTGGGACAGAGGGAGTTCAGGATAGTTGGACTACATTTACCATAAAGAGAAAGAAAAATGCAGAGAATACAATGCCTTACTTGTAAATCTACCAAATTTTTGCGTTCGCCAAGCAAAGAAGCAGCATCTGGTGTAGACCATAATCTACTACTCAGGTCTATCTGATCATTAAAAGTCTGTTGGGGTGACCGGTCATCTTCACACTCTTCCTTGTGAGTAGGAAGTGCACCTTGAGACATATGCAAGGATTTATTCCCCTTGATATCTACAGAAGTCAATCCCCAATTGTTGCCAAAACTACCAATATGCCTTACTAGACGCCGGTTCTCCCATGAGATTAGTGGTGGAGGTAGTCTAGGGTTCAAGTTGACATTGGAACAGTAATATGCTAAATAAGCTGGATCTGCACGTAATTGCTCTTCGGATTCACAGTTGGCAATAGCACTGTTAAGACTTTCCAGGTTCGCATTCGGGCTAGAGTTCTGCTGCGAGATAAGATTGCCTAGAGCCAAAAAAGAACCCTCCATGCTTGGGGGTGCACTACCACTTCGATTAGGGACTGTATCCCTTGCACTTCCATGAAACCTATGGCCCTTCAGAAGCAATCCCAAATCCTCTGTTACCATACTATTAGGTGGCACAAAAGTTGAAGTCTCCTTGAGAGATGACCATTTTCCACTTGTTCCCGAAATTCTTATTGGACTCTCGGTCGCCATGCTGCTGGAAGATTAACAGCACCTTTCTTTCAATAAAGAAAGGATATCTCACATAGTCCCACCCTCTGAAAAGTAGTCAAAGAGTACAATGCATAATCAATCAAATGTGCAAGCCACAGTGTACAGTGTTTACACAGGCAAAATAAATTTAAAAGATCAATGAGAATAAGAAATTTGGCAAATAATAAATCCAGACAAGGAATTCTAAATAATAATAAAGTTAACCATAAACGAAGCTTCGCCACATTAGCAGAAATCACTGGGCCTCATGGAAATTCACAACAATTACTAGAAAATGCCTTCTGATAAAGGGTGACAGAGAGACTACAAAGGACTAATTGACACATTATGGCTCAATTTCTTACAAATGCAGAAAATGGATGAGAAAAAATTCATTCTTTCATTAAAATCTCAAATATCCAAGTTCTTATAGAATCTAAATCAAATTCCCCATGTAGAACACACCCAAGGTACAGCCATTTTGTCCTCACTTAATTCAAAATGTAATGAACATTAAAGCAAATCAACTTCTAGGACTAAAATAAATCCAAAATACTAACAAATAGCCCACTTAAAATAAATTCACAATTTTCAGGAGCCGCAAAAAACCAAAAAAATTCAAAACTTTCTCTATTTTTATCAGTTCCCTCAACAGCCAAACAAAGAGTGTCACCAAACAAAGCACCCCAAGTGAACATTACCTCAATCAACAGCCACCACATGACACACACATTTCACAAACCATCACACAAACAAAACAAGAGCTCACAAAAACACCCACGAGTAGTCATGCATGTAGGCCTAAAAAAAACAAGCTGGAAGCCTGGAGCAGCACAAGGAGAAGATAAAGCTTGAGTCTTTAAACCCTAAAACAGCAGCAAAAAAACAAAGAACGCAAAACAAAAAAGAGGGCTTTTTTTAACAGTACAGTGTGAGAAACAAATGGTTGCAGAGATTCTCTAACCGGGGAAGCTACTGCTGATGAAGAAAAAGATTCACAGCTCCAAACCCTAGATTCTTTCAAAGCTCAAAGGTGTGAACAGTAATGTATTTGTTATGGCGTTTGGTCGTGTGTTTTTCAAGTGTTGCCATAACGAGGAAAAAAATGCTTATTCCAGATATAATAATGTTTTTACTAAGTTTCAGTTGCTTCTGCGTCTTGCTTTGTTTTGTTGGTCCCACGAAACGACAACACGTATTGTGGGTATACGTATCCAAATTAGCTGACAAATAAAGCACACGTAACAATCTACTCTAATTAAATCAAATATAATAAAATTTCTTCTTTTCTTTTTTGTGTGTTGGGGTGTGACTATCCCAAAAACAAGGAAAATTTTATTATTATAATAAAATAATTTAAAAAATAAAATAAT
>JAYMTA010004197.1:0-12994 GCA_036897625.1 Pelargonium cotyledonis | reverse complement strand
GGTTAAGGAGGTGTTTCCGCGGCCGAGGAAGTCGTGGAGGTAGAGGGTTTTGATGCTGTGGGTGGCTCGGAGGTGGGGCTTGTGGTGGTGCATGGGGCCGATCGAGAAGGCGTCGGGGAAGTAGGCGTTGCGGTTGTGGCGGAACAGAATGTTGGGGATCTTGAAAATGCAGCTTTTGTCGGTACTGAACATCTTCTTCAGCGAGATCTCGTGCTGCAACGACTTTTCGAGCTCTACGATGTTTATTTCTGTTGTTTCAGCCGATCCATCTCCCATTGTAAGTTTTGGTCTGCAACTGATCCATCATGAACAACCAATGATTAGAATTTGATATATATGTAAACACATACAAATGTGATATATGTGAGAGATATAATAATGAATAAACTACTTAGTACTTACCAAATGAGAAATATAAGAATCAGTCCTGTCTCTCTCTGAGTTCTAAGTCCATGCATGGTTGCATATATAGTATATAGTCTTAAATTACAGGTGACGATTCTCAATGGATGGAAAAGAGAAAAGGGGAAATTGATACTTTTCTTCGAATATGTATTTATAAATGTTCACTTCATCTTAACAGCTCTCCTATTTGTTTCCCTTTTTTCATGGGTTTCGCACTTTTCTTATAGAGAAAATTTTAGTATGTTGTTTTTTAGGACTAGTATACTTGAAGTTCATTTTTATTTATTTATTTATTTTATAACGAGATAGCAAGTTAAGGAGTTGTTGGGTTTGTGGATCGGCAACGTAGATTTGTGGTGAGTTTTTTTCTCTTAGTGTGTGCGTAAGGCAATTAGAGATCTGTGACGGTTGCAAGGAAGGTGAAGATGGTGATTAGAGCCCTTGGGATCAACTTTCAGGTATTTTTACCGAATCAAATAGCAGACCCAGTGGCGGCGGCGAGGTGCAGTCGACAACAACTTTCACGCGGTCATCTTACGTTTCATGTTCAATCTCGTTTTCAGTTGTTTGCGCTTTCCTAGTGGAGGAGGATGCTATTTTATAAGTACCTCTGTCTTGCTTATTCATGCTGACGGAAAAATTTTCAATGCCTTCGATCGACTTGATTTTTTATAATGTTTTATCCATTGTGGTTTAGTTTGACACGCAAACTTTTATAAATGATCTAAGGTGCACATTAGTATACGTGCACAATAAGTATACCATAGATTTTTTTTCGACTCTTAATGTCTTAAATTTAATAATGATGTGTTCACTTAAAAAAGTTGTCAACCGATAAAAAAGAAGAAAAAAGTTGTCAAGCTTGAGGTTTGAGTGAAGTTCAAAACAGATAGTGTTAGTTGGAACTGATACTTTGCTTGGAATTTAAATTGAGATTTGAGTATATTTCAAAATTGGGTTTCAAAAAAATAAAATATATATAGTTCAAAATAACTTTTGAGTTTATTTGTCGTGTCACACGTAACAATGGAATATATATTTTTGATAAAAAGGATATATGTAACATTCCACAAATTTAACTTGGCAAGTGTGCATATTTTGATCCTTTTATTAAATATCTAAATTCAACTCGTATAAAAATAATCCATGGAAGCAACTTATTCGCTAATATTGATGTTGATAAAACAAAAAAAAAATTAGTTATAATATTAAGGTTTCTGAAGCAGATTTGTGATCAATACTAGACATGTATTTTTAAGTCAAATCTTATTCAAACTAATTATTATTCAAGCCAGATAGATAACAATTGTGGCAAAATTCCTCCTACCAAACTCATTTGCATATCAAAACTAAAACAGATCGCACAAATAATATAAATTTGAAATAAGGATATTGTATATATTTATTTGAAAGATTACCTATCTATTCGTGCAAGTTGTGTTATGATTTATTTTAAACTATTGATTTTATAGAAGAAATTGTATGATTAATATGTGATTGTAATGATTCAACCATGTTAATATATGTATCAATTAATTAAAAGATTAGGAGTAAGGATATCACAAAATGAATTTGTATTCATGATGTACAAAAAAATCATAATTAAGTAAAATAAAAATATAGTGAGAAGGCGACACGTAACGCTAAGTTTGGTCATCAACCATGTTAGCATGTCCAAATTATGTGTCGGGCCAACTTCGATCAAAGGCCATTTCAATCTCGATCAAAAGGCATGGTCAACTTTAAATGAATTCGGTACAAATAAACTGATTGATCGAACTTACATAAAACGCAATGAAGACAGAAATTTGACATAATCTACAATACAATCACCAACTAAGTTGGTAAGAATTGTTCTACATCAAATAAATGTGTAGAACATGTACAATTTTTTAAATCGAAAAAAATACTTGCATTTTTCTCGACTGGTTCTCTTTGTGGCGAGTAGCTACTCTATCATGCCCACGCGCGTCATAATAGTAGACGGAGCCATGTTGTCTCCAAGGCTTTTGACTTTGTCCAACCAAATCCACGTGTCAGTCTCAGAAGCCATCAATCCTCCATGGCCTGCGGAGGCCACGAGCACGAGATCCTATCTCCACTCTCAGCCAATAATATCACAACACCTGTACTCACCCTCAGTGGCACTAACGTAATTAACGCGCCACAAAGGGATATTCACGAGAAAGTAAAAAAGCCTCTCCTCTAAAACCCCGTTTTCTTCTACGTTCAAAGCCCTTTTTCGCTGTCGTTTCTCTCTCTTGTCGCCTCCACCATGGCCGCAATCAGCCGCTTCGGAGTGGTTTCGCCGCCCGCTCTGTGCCGCCGTCTTGGCGTTCTCGCGAGTCGCGAATACGGATCGGCCTCGGCTCAGCTGCAGTACGATGACTCCGACTACTACTGTAACGAGGAGGAGGAGTACCATCGGAGGTCGCCAGCGTCGATGGCGGACTCGGATGGGTTGGTACCGAGAAGGGGAGTGCAGTGGGTGGTGATGGGAGGCCCAGGAGCAAAGAAGCACGAGTACGCCGAGAGGCTCTCGAAACTTCTGGAAGTTCCTCACATCTCCATGGGATCCCTTGTGCGCCAGGAACTCGACCCTAGCTCTTCTCTCTTCAAGCAGGTTATTTCAATCTTCAACTCAATCATTACAATTTTCCTTCTTCTTTGTCAGAACATTGAGATGATACCAGAATTATAGCTTTAATGGACTATAATTTTACGCAGTTATTTTTATGGTTTAAATAAGTTGAATTTGAATTGCTGCAGGCTTTTTGTAACAATGTAGAATGCTTTTGTTGAGAAATTGACAATTTGTTGCTATTGATGTTCTGTATAATTCACTGTCCCTTCACTCTATTAGGTCTTAGTTGTTCTTAGTTTCACAACAATCTGAGTGAAACCCTTGTTAAAATGTCCAAAAGATGGGTTTCGAAGATCAAATATGACAGTAGCTCTTAGCTCCTTAGGGTTTTACTGGTGGTACTCTTTGGTTGTAATTTTAGAAGTACTTTTCTTGCTTCTGAGAGCTAAGATCAAATCAATTTTAGCTCTTATAAGCATGTGAAGTATTTCTTTGAAGATAACCTAATTTTACCAAAATCATATGACATATGCTGTGGATTGTATGCTGCCTCTATGCGTCTAATTGGCACTGTTATTGCTAGCTTCTTTTTTGTTTACTTAGCTATTGAAAGTTTTAAAAAATCGGGGCAGTTTAAACCGCATAGGCAATTGGATACATACAATTGGTTTGTTTTGCAAGAATACAAGCTTACTTGTCAATCTATGATATATCACCTTTACAGATCTTAGTGATATGCATGCTTTTGGCTCATTTATTAATTAGTTAATTAATTAATTTTCCTTAGTTTAATCGTCAATTATCTCATTAACTATATCCTGTTCACATGCCCCGTGTATCCTTACCTCAATGTAGATAGCAAATGCAGTCAATGGAGGCAAGCTTGTTCCAGAGGAAATCATATTTGGACTGTTGTCCAAGAGGCTGGAAGAAGGACATTGCAGAGGTGAAAGTGGGTTCATTCTAGATGGGTTTCCTCGAACTAGGATCCAAGCTGTAAGTTCAAACTATGGATATATGTGCTTTTTCTTTTCAGTTATGCCAAGTGCATGTGTACAACTGTACAGGCCATTGTCTTACACATGCTATAACTTCTTCTCTTACACATACAGGAGATTCTTGACCAAATTGCAGATATTGATCTAGTTGTAAATCTTAAAAGCACAGAAGAGAACTGGGTGAAGAAGAACCTTGGAACTGGAATATTTTCTCCTTTTCAAGAATTCCATAACATGAGCCACGGGCAAAATTTAGATTTGCAGATGCAGGATTGGAGGGCAAAATTGAATACATATTCAGAGCAGGTAATTAGAACGTCCATTTGATTTTAGATGGTAATGCAGTTTGAAATATGTGACTCATGATTTGAACTCATTCTGAGTATCTTATTGCAGCTGTGCTTTCTCTGTCAGTATAATCATATTTTATTTTCCTTTTTTTCTGCATCACTTTGGAACTTCTGGACTTGCTTGTACTGTAAGAACTATATCATTATGTTTATACACTCTTGATTTTCCTGATATTTATTGTTAAGTTTATAAAAAAATAAAAAATTGGAACGAAGAAAGTTGAAAATGGTTTTTTAGGATCCTATTGTACAAAATGACATTCTGTTTAGTTTTGTGTTCTGTAAATTGCCTTGATATATTATCTTTGTGAAGTGAGATTGGCCCGATGATGTTTTTGATATTATGCAACTGTCAACTTCTCTACTATTGAATTATTCATATTCTTTGGTTCGATGGTTGAAATCAATTGTTTGAGTGTCTGCTAACTTGTAGCTCCTTTCTTTTCAGAGCAAGGCATTGGAAGAGTACTACAAAAGAAGAAACATACTTTTTGATTTCCAAGTGGCAGGCGCCCCTGCGGAATCCTGGAAGGGCTTGTTGGCCGCATTAAAGCTCCAGCATGTAGATGCTGTCAATTCTTCACAGAAGCTAACTGCGTGATTTTGCTTATTTTAGTTTGCTTTCCGGCACATAGAAAATATAACAATTAAAGTTGAGTTGGTTATGAAATGTTCAATTTGGTTTGCAACTTTTTTTTGTCTATTCGAGTTTGATTTACAAAGTGCCCTGCAAGTTTAGTTGGAATTTTGTAATGTGGTTTCATAGCGAGTCAAAAACAGCAGTGAGTGACCCGTTTTGTATGACAATCCGTTTTATACCATATGCAATATGTTACTAAGGTGTTCTCTTTCTATTAGCTCATCTCTCCTTTAAATTTTGAATCTGCAAACAATATACCATATCTGGTATTACTTGCACAACAGGTAACTAGTCATTCTGGGCTGTGAATAGCACTAAAATGCTCGAAAGACACATTCCATTGCATTTTATAGGTCCAAGAATTAGTCATTTGAATTTTGTACAGAAACAAGATACAGCAACCAGACTTCACATTTACAACTCATTTAGTTTGTAGTAAGCAAAAATTTATTTATACACACTCATTGCTCGCCATTCGTCCAGACGTCCTTAAGGAGTTGATATCTGACTGCATTTTTATTTAGACTGTCCTTCAATACCCAGTTGGTCTTTTTCGGGAGAGGCGAGGACTGAGAACCATCAATGCAAATCAAAGCTAAGGGCATGTTCAATTCATCAAGCTCGTCGTCGCTAGTGTATGATTTCCTAACCACCGAGGATCCACTTCTTCTCAACTGACTATGGCTTCCAACTCCTCCGATAATACTAGATACTGAGGACACCGAAGGTGGAGAGTAGACTGTAGGAGCTGCAGGACATGGGAAGTTTGTGACAGATTCGTCCCCAGTCTCGAGAGTGTCCTGCATCAAAATAAAAGCATTGTAAGTAAGCAAATTTTCCTTCTAATGTCACAGGACACTCCTATCACTGACATTGGGCTCTGGAATGGCACAAACCTCAGAATTCAGAGCTTCAAGCAAAACATGTGGAATTGGATCAGGGCAAAACTCATCTGGGACAAACTTGTCAATAACCCTCCTGATCAACAGTGCACCAAAAGTAGGGCATACCTTGAAAAATAGAAATAACAATTATATCCCATAAGAATAAGAGTCCATTATATGTTAAATAGACTAAAGGATCTGAGTCATAGGGTTGAACCTCTTTTCTGATGGATCTGTTTAAGAGCATATCCTTTGGAAGCATCATGAGATCACTCAAAGCATTCAGTAGACTGAAAGACTTGAAGGACGAATCTTGTCGATGATCATGGTCATTTTCATCTTCTAGCGGGTCATCATCATCCATACCAAATAGGTCCGTCAACCATCTAGACCAGTTCCCTATCTGATATTTAAAGGTATAAATGTAAAGAATCTTCAATGAGCGCAATTGAAGTCGTGGTTGCTTTTGATTAAACAAAAAAATTGTTGAGGCATTTGATCACGATGACATGAAAACTACGGCGCATCAAAAGAACCTAGGAACTTTTAAGCAGTGCCTATGAATAAAACATAACCCAAAATGATGTCCCCAACATAACAATTCTCTCCAAGAAAATAAGCCTTTGTTTCTGTATCATCCACTCAAAATTTACACATAGCTGCACAGTCCTTTCAAGTACTCTCATATCCAGAGCAAAGCTTATCAAATGCATGTATATTAGATATATGTGGTATTCAAAGCTTATCCAGAGCAAAGCCTATTCCATTTTTTTTTAAATTGGACAGTAACGTTATAAGTCATGAGAAAAGACAACAGCAGATCTTATGGAGAAACAAGAATATCAATAACAAGATGCTCTTAATCACAAAATTAACCTGAGGTAACAGAGTTTGTATTGCTTACCGCAACTTTCAGTTGTGCACCAGCCCCAAAGCTTGTTTTTCCGGCTGGAATAGGAAGAACCTTAGAATCACTGATGGGGTCAGATACAGGATCAGTAGGGATCTCATCAGCTGATTCACGCAGAATAGCATTGAACATAGCCACATCTAATCTCGTCACACATTGCTCCATTATCTAGATGCATAATAAAGATGCATTATAAAGTTGTATACTCAAATTTATAGAAGAAACAGAACTTCTATCACATCACTTGCAACTAGCAATACTCCATATATATTTGGGGGCTTTACTTAGATACTCCTCATGTGCACTCCCTCTTACGTGTGAATCTCACCTATCTTTTTGTATAGTGGACTCGACACAAAACTTGCTCTGATACCAGCTTCATTTTTTAAAATATATTTGAGTACATACAAGAACTTCAGCTCTCACACTAAAAGATCAACCTTAATAGTGCGTTGCGATTTTCAATCTCCCATCAATGAGGGACTTTATATTTCAATATTCTTACTCGCGTGTGAGCCCCACCTCCCTTTTTAAAGTGGACTTGACACGTGCATAATTGGAGGGTTTAATTCAAAAAAGTTGAAGGCCCAACTAGTATATTCAAGTGGTCTAAAACTCCACATAGTTTCAATGTGTGATAACTTAAACAACTTGCATCAGAAAGGTATAGCATACTACTTCCTTTACAAACCCAGCGATGATATTAGAATAAAATACAGAATGCTCGGATTTACCAATTTAGTTAGCATAGGCAAGCACCCACACTCATGTCCTCCAGCTCGAAGAGGGCAGAGTCTTTCACATGCATCCTTGAAAGCCTTCTTCCAGAGCTCTAACGAAAAGTTCCCTTGTTCTTGATCTATGGAACTAGATGTCCTTCCATATTTTTTCTTAGAGCCAGAACCCACAGCACTATCAATTGCCTTTGCAACAGCAGACTGCATATATGGAGTTAGGGTCTGGACAGAAAACAGGAAAATGAGACAGGTCAGGATGTTTTTGTCAGTTAAAGTAATAATAATAGTAATAATCATAAACCTCTTATGATGACAGTACAGTCCATCATGCACTCAAAAGGAAAATTCAAAAAAGAGAGAGGATAAGGAATTAAGGCGCAACCTGCCACCAAATTGATTCAACAATTCGAGAGAATATCCAACCTTCAATCTTTTCCAGCGCTGATATAAATACATGAGGGTCATCCCAATCACTCAAAGTGCCATATACACCACTTTTACCTTCCTTTTTGCTAGGAGACAACTCTTTCCATTTTAATGAAGATGATATGCTTCTAATTCCCCTTCCACTACCACCATTCCTTTCTCGATATGCTCCAGAAGAAAGCGGTAACTCCGGTTCTCCAATGGCTTCATTGATGATTGTTCTCAAGACAATAGAATTTGACAACCAAAATGTCAACCTGAAATCATAATAAACGTTCATGAGATTGTAAGAAAATTCTGGAAACTCCTTGAAACATCAAGGCACTGTTTTATTATGCTGTTGGATGCACAAAGGAAAAAAAGTCAAGTTTAACATAAAACAAACCATTGTCCTAATACTTCTTATAGTCAAAATTCACGATAATAGTTATTGATTAGAAGTTATTTACCGCAAAAGAAACCTAAATAAATACAATTTTCTTCAAGTATAAAAAACTTCAACATTTCAAGCATGTAACTAATCTGTCCATTGTACACTATTATATTCACGAGATGATTGTTAAAACAATACAACGTCAAGTCTCAAAGTCCATTTGCCAGAATCAATTTGTCCATTGCTGGTAAGTGAACTATGTAAGAAAAAATATATATTTTGTTCCATCTAAGGAACCCAGTACTATGTAGAGATTTCAACTAAGACACAGGAGAATCGATTCTGGATGATAACTGGAATTGAACACTTTCCAAGGGATATGCTAAAAAGTATGTGGTCCAGACATACCTTGGGACATCATTTCCACATGCTTTTGCAACCAAAACTAGTCCTGAAACAGCACTTCTAGCTGCACAAGCTTTTCTTGCTCCAGAATTTTCTCTGCAAGCATAAAGATACAGCCTAGAAAGGCGCCGTGCTGGAGCATGGACCTTGCTCATAGAACTTCCATGCTCAGCAACCACAGAGTAAAGGGCCGCTTCAGTTGCTGCAGCTTCTCTCAACTCTCCCTCTAGCATCTTTATCTTGTGCTCCAATTGATGGACTTTGCTGTCTAAAATGAAGTTTCTTGTATCCCTTAAATGTGTTTTGACATCTTTTCTCTCACTGCTATTGAGGCGCCCTATAACATTCTGAGCATCTCCCAAAGCAACAACTTCCTTCACATATTCATGTTGATTACTGCTTATAAAACTGCTCCTAGCCGTTTCTATAGGTGATCTAACAGAATTCACATGCTTTAACCGGTCACTTTTCTGGACGATTCCCTTCATCCCAAGATTTCCCCTGCTTGAGGAAAATGTGTCACTTTCCAGTTGCACTTGTCTTCTTGTAGCATCTTGCAGGAAAATATTAACTGGTTCATCTGCAGTCGGTTTCTTTTTCTCCAAGCTTTGTCTTTCCCCTCCATTTTCTTGTTGGTGCTTCCCGTCTTTATCTACCGTGGAACTGTCATAAGTATCATCAGCAGTCCCCGCATTGTTATGTTGATATTCACCTCTAACTGCACTTCTTCCATTAGCAACCTTTTCTTTAACCCTCTGAGGCAAATCTTTTAGGCCACTGCTTCTCATGCTCGGTTTGGACTCTTCCTCTATAGTTCCATGAGCTAGTATAGAGAAGAAAAAGAAACAGTATCAGAGATACAATTACTAATAAGCAATGTTGAAAGAACTAGAGTTTGGAGACTAGAATATAGAAGCATGACCATGCACAGGGCTACCCAGATCCGGTGATAAGTCCACAGATGATGAACAAGATGAGCTCCCCTTCATATTTTCTTGTGGCATCATATTGGCTGTGTCAAACACCATTTCTGGAGGTGAAACCTCCTTTCCATTCTCTCCTACGTTATTCATCACTCTGACTGATTCCTTCTGTAATTCAGTATAAATTATTAGGTTTCCTGTTCTTCAATTTTCTAAATGTTTACTGATTGGACACATCAATGCTATGCCCTTGACCAACACAATGGTAATCAACAGACAGATGAACAGAAGACTTTTAATATTAGTTCACACAGTAGACCAAGTATGGAAACCATAAATTGCACTTGTTCTCTTTCCCAAGGCTATGAAGTATGAGAGCCACTCATCAATTGTGGAACATTATAGTAAAAGACAATTAATATAAGCAAAATCAGTGTTCATAATGCAATAGTTGATTATAAAAAACAAGCAAATGGATACCTCTTCCTTTTGCGGTGACCAGCCTCCGTTAGATTCAAAAGCTGATGAACAAACAGTCTGAGACGAATGTGAGGAAATATCATCATCGGTGAAAGAGGCAATCTCTGCTTCCTCTGCATATTCTTCATTCATCGAGGCTGAAACAGACTCCACCCCATTCTTGTCAAGTGACACATCTTTAGATAGGCTTTCCCTGGACATGGAGCTGGTGCGACCCTTATTAACTCGCTGGATTTTCATAGATAAAACTGGTTGATCTGTGTTCCGAAAGTTCCTCTTGCAGTTCATTGGAACGGTAACACTTATTACATCCTTGATAATACCATATTCTGCCAAATCTACTATGGCTGATCCTAGCAACTGACCCTTCACAGACTTATCTCTACGAGGCTCGTACAGGTTTAATTCCAAGCAATTCTTCTGAAATGTTTCAGCATCACTAGCTTTAGTCGAAATTTCCCTCAGAAGAGTTACAGGAAGCCTAAAGGACTCATTGAACTCAATTCTCCCCTCACCAACAATAGATCCAATTGAAGGGACAACAGACTTTGTAGATCCAGAACTCCGCTCGCCATTTTCCCACTGAATCAGGACGGAGCGAAGGGTCCTGAGAGACTGTGATGGAGGCCAAGGCTTAATCTTTTCAATGTGGATTAGATAATCAACTTGAACCGAGGGGCTCCTTCCGTTCTTCGTCTTCAGACCTAGAACCATTGTTGCACAAAAATTGATTCCGTTTTCCTGGCCACTATGATCCTACAGTTCAAAACCCTACAAACATCAAATTTAACAAAGAAAGTTATGATAGAAAAATGAACATCCATATTAGGTGAAAAAATTAGTTAGAGAAGGTGCACAACAACAATCTTTGCCTATTCCGTAGCAAGAAATGCAAGAAAAGTAACAATCCCAGAACCTCAGATCTTACACTATGCGTTATTAACACCTCAAGCAAATAGAAACCCCACTGAAATGAGCTCAATACTTGAACTAGCCTTCTCCTCGAGTTGAGTTTCCATTTTCTTGAGGACAAAAACCAAACACACAACTACAGAACTTAGACTTTATTCTTTTAGGCTTTTAGCTTCTCGTCCTGCATTTTCTCGCCAACCAAACAGAACAAATGCGATATCTACACAAGGTAAAACTATGATCTCTTGAAAACTGAAGTGGGAAAAAAACAGGAGAAATGATTTAATTTACTGGAAAACTTCTAGCTGATTTGACGGATATATCAACAGAACAGAGCTTCAAAAGCCCCAAAAAAAAAAAAAAATTGATCTTTTGAACTGCATTCGGTCTGGGCAACTAAAATGGAATCATTTGTGCTTGAGCTACTGAATAATCTAACAATACAACTATCGTTACTATCCATTAGATCCATATAATGCAACAAAAACCCAGTAGTTCTTGAAGCTCAACCCAGCACAGAACCAACATATATTGTCACAAATCACAATGCAAAACGCATCAAGATATTCACTCCAAACCCAAAAATAAAAAAAATTAAAAAAAAAATGCAGTGAACAAAACAGAATCAAGCTCGCAGAATTGCAAAACAAAAACCTTTGAAATCATAGGCCGAGCGAAGAGAAGAGGAAGCAATGCCTGAAACGAACCGTTTTGCAGGAACTTGTGGTGCTGCAAATTCTGAGGCTCCGAGCTCAGCTCATCAGAGGCTGTGACTGTGAGCTGAGAATGTCTTTCTCATAAAAGTAGCAAACAATTCAATATTTCAATGAACAAAAGAAAATCAGAATTCGGGTAAATAGAATTTATTTATTGATTTATTAAAAAATCTAACTTTAGATTACAACAAAATCATTAAAACATCATTAGTGACAGCGTCTCTTCAAACGACATCGTGCGCGGGTTTTTTGAATGGTCGGACGGCGACGTTTCTCCAACTGAAACGTGTTTATGTCCAAATTTAAACGTTAATAATGATATTTAATTAAGACCGTTTAATGGAAAAGTAAAAGATGCCATTAGAGAGTGGGAGCGAGACGCGCGAATGTGTGAGTGTGATGTACGTTCCCTGACCACTGTAGTTGAAGCTGAACTCGTTCCAGTGACTCGGGGTTGTTGCTTGTCGGTTGAGCGAGTGAGCAACCCACCATACTCGGAAGTGGTTAGTGATCTACGTGCGACTCGGCTACCGCGCGTGGGCATATGCAAAAGTACTCTGTGTTAGTGCGCGTCACCTTGAGGCTTGGTTGGCTATATTCTGATTGGCTTTCTAGCTGAGCTTAATACTTACGGATAATTTCAGATTCAGATCCTAATTTACGAGCAAGAGAGAGTTGATTCGACTTAAACTTGAATATAACTTTTTTGCCGATAGATATACGGACTTGATAAATTTGATCATTTTACATTAAAATATTTATATTTATCTTATTTAATCAATTTGATTTCTTTTTAGATCGATTTTAGATTACTCTTATTAGGTTTAATTCTTAGCAAATTATTTATACATTAAAAAAATGGAGAGTTTGGTGGTTGAGTAGCTCTCGTAAAACTCAAAAGTAAGAGAAGAGGATGGTGAGAGTTGATGTTGCAATGTCACAATCAAGAAACAACACAATATAAAGAAAGGGAGCTGATATTTCCAAACCAATAAAGTCTAAATCCACACTATTTTTTCTTTTAAGACCAAATTGCCCCTATACTACAAATTACTAAATTATTAACTCCAACAATATCCTTTCTCACTCCTCATAAATAAATGTATATATAAATCTATAAGCCATTAATAAATAATGTAATTTCTCTTCTCTAATCTCTTGTTTATTTTAGATGGTCATTTTTTATTTTTTTTTTATTTTCATTTTCTATAGATGGTACGGTTAATCATTTTCTCCCATGTTTAGAAATTG
>JAYMTA010004196.1:0-12995 GCA_036897625.1 Pelargonium cotyledonis | reverse complement strand
GTAGACGAAAAAAATAAAAGTTAAAAAAATGAAAAAAAAAAAAAAAAAAAAAAAAAAAAAAAAAAAAAAAAAAAAGTCATACATAAACTCGGAACACAGGAAAATGCAAGTGATGCACATTGTTCAAGTTTTTTATAAAGAAAAAAAAAAGAAAGAAGAAAAATCATTATTCTAGAAAAAATATAAAATTAGAGTTCTAAGCTAGTAATCTCAGTACCTTGTAAAAGGCAGATGCATCATCTGTTTGGGCATCCGGCCATTTCTTTGCATCAAGATCCATAACAGAGCCAGATTCAAGATTCGTAATAACAACCTGAAAACAAACAATTGATCAGTTGAACAATGGTGAATACCAGAGCAAAAAATATATATAACATGGATACCTTCAGCGGATGCATGACAACCATCATGCGAGGTGCAGTTTTGTTTAGTTCCTCTCTTATGTGATACTCAAGGCGATCCAAACGAATAATACTACAATCACTGTAACACACAACATAAGAAAAATGTTATGATACTAAAACATACTAAATCTGGAAACCTTGTTTATCGTATGCTTAAAATAGATGAACTTCACCTTCTGGTGATTCCAATTCCTCGAACAAATGCATTTATTGATGTTGAAGTCACACCCCTGCGTCGTAAACCAGCTAGTGTCATTAAGCGAGGGTCATCCCAACCATCAACCCACTTGTCCGTCACAAGGCGATTTAACTGCATATGCATGTCAAAGTTCAGATATTTGGGATGGAAAAACATGATATTTTTTAATCTTTTCTCCAAAGTGTTCTATATTTGGCCCACCTTACGCTTTGACATTACAGTATTAGTGACATTCAGTCGCGAGTATTCCCATACATGAGGCTGGTAAAGGCTCAGTGCATGCAACAACCAATAGTACGAAGCACGGCGTGTCTCAAATTCCAGAGTACAAAGCTGCACAAAGCATACCCAAAAAATTGTATAATTACACTTCATAGGGGAAAAAAAATTGAGAACTAGCCCAACTGATTGTGAGAATATAACTTGAGATGGTGTAAAGCTGACAATGCCTAGCAGACAGTTTGGGGGCTATATAACAATAGACATGAAGTTCAATGCAACTACAAAAAAATGCCTTGAGCTAGGGAACCTGTACACACACACACACACACACATATATATATATAAGAGACGACCAGGGTTGCTGCATGTCCATGAACCTAAAATTTATGTTAAGTAACTTATTAGATTAAGCCCACTTAATGGTGTGACTAAAATTTTCAGCCCAAGAAAAGGCCTCTTCTGCAGCCCTTTCTTGTGTCGAAATTCCTTTCAACTCACATAAAGTTCTTGTTTCGGCAAAAAGTAGTATGTTTTTTTTTTTTACAAATGAATTGATATTCATAACCACCCATTCTGGATACCTTTCACCACAGAAATTTATGTTTGAAACATTAATGAACCCAGAAATCCCACCAATTTAAGGAATTACAAACCATTTGTAACAAACAGTAGACACCCAACGAGGACATCAACTCATAACAAGACCATTGTAGATGTATCCCAACTAAATATTACTACAAAGTCAAAAATGTAGAATTTCAATTCACCGCAATAAGGGCCAATCCCAACATTCACACTTCGTCTCTCAAAAACCAATAACTGCAGTCTATGGTAAACAATCATACACCATATTTGTTTCTACAGGAACAGAATTACTAAGGCTCCTTTAACCCTGAAATTATTGGTCACAGAATCCAGCTATGTATAAGAATAATGAATAATAACAAAAGATGAAAAAGAAAAGAAAAAAAATCTACAGAATCCAGGTCATTTTAAATGTTTTCTTTTAACATAAGTGAGATACTTTGCCTAATGGGTGTGTCTAGAAAATAAACTTCCTAAGTTTTCAATCAAATACAAAATTTAACCTCATTCTAGAAATGTGCAATTGGAATGAAATACTAACTAAATGAATAATAACAGAAAAAAATAGCATACCGAGTGGGTGATGTTCTCAAGAGAATCCACAATACAATGAGCATAATCATAACTCGGATAGATACACCACTTATCTCCCGAATGAGGATGGGGAGTAAACTGGGAGAGAACTTAACATGTTAGTATCAACACAAATATTAGGAAATCAAAACACTAAAGGTTTACAGCTGACACTTGCCTTTATACGATAAGCAATAAGATCATACATATTAAAATTGTCACTCTGCATATCTTGCTTCATTCGAAGAGTTGCTTTTCCTTCTTCAATCTGTCCCTGCCTCATATCCTCAAAAAGTTTCAATGACTCTGAAATTGGTCTCTCTCTCCAAGGGCTGTTCATCTTCTTTTCACGATACTCCTTTATCTCATCAGGTGTCTGTAACCAGCAGATACTTCAGTAAGCATGTGAATTGGTCAAAAGGTACAAAATTCAGCCAAAAAATTCAAAAGTTAAGCTCTAGTTCAGAATTAGAAAATCAAATTACATGGAAGCATGAACAGAATTTTCAAACATTTATTAGTGTCAACTATTCAATAACAACCTGGTGATCAACATAAGCATGGCCCCTTCGTATCAACTCCACCGCTAACTCATACAGATCTTGGAAATAATCACTGGTATAAGTGATCTGTAACCAAAGAGAAAAAAATATATATCTTAGTTAAACCTGGTGTTCCCAAGTCTAAGACAAAGGCTGCAAGCAACAGCAAACCAGCTTAATTTATACCTTGAAAGGTTTCCAGCCCATCCACCGGACAATTTCTTGGATATGATCAATGTATTCTTTCTTCTCAGCCTCAGGGTTCGTATCATCAAACCTATAAGAGCCACAAAATGAAAATTGGCACTGAATCAATAGTTGACTCAAAATTTTATTACCCTTCTCAATTGTAAAATCAGTCAAAATTTTGAAAATGACGGAGACAGAACACTGTAATACATAATGATTCAGAGGTCCTAGTTCATATAAACCATAAAAAATAAAGCTGTGAATAAGGAAATTTGGATCATTCATGCGAAACATCAAACAGCCACAAATAACACTTGCTCTTATAACCAAAAAGGCATTAAGTAGTATTAAATTTCAATAATGGGCTACCGACTACATACAATGGATTGAGCTTTCACTACTAAAAAGGGAACTTTGTTAGTAGGGTTTCATTTGAAACTTTATATATAGCTCGTTCATTTTATGATTTATATTTTTCCCAATTTAAGATTTTAGTTACCACTTCAACACTCTCCACACATGTGAGTTCTTCCGCACATGCGCCCCTGCAGGCATGTCCATCTGCAAGCAGTCTGCAGGCCGGAGATAACATGGCGAGGCAACATAAACAGGCCATCTATTGGTCAAGGCCAGGATCAAAACATGCTCTGTTACTATATAAAATTTTAAAATAATGGCTACATATTTTGGCTTAGGCTTTCCCTGTTAAAACGTTAACCTTGTTATTATGGTTTCACTTATACCTTTATATATATCATTCGCTTTATATTTTTTTCAATGTGGGATTTAGTCACTACTTCAACAAATAGGGAATATCACTAAAAATTTGCATATCTAAAATATTGAAAATGCTCAAAAGACATCAATACTAAAAAAAAACTAAATATATGATAATATTATATTATAAAGGCTGACAAGAGGAAGTCGTACCTCAAATAGCAGCATCCATCTCTCTCTTTTGCTAATCCAAAGCTAACAAACATTGCCTGTATAGTTACTGAAAGAGGATTAATCAAAAAAAAAAAAAAAAAAAAAACAAATAGCAAATTCTAAACTTCAACAATAGAATGAATAGATTACCTTGGCATGACCAATGTGCAGGTACCCATTTGGTTCAGGTGGAAAACGAGTAAAAACTCTACCACTTGTTGCTTTTAAGTGTTTCTCAAGCATTTCTCTTGTGTTACAACATCTAAGAACAGAACCCCCACTGAAAAAGATCTCAGTGTGCACCTGTTAAAGCATCTTAATTAAATGTGTGAGCAGTTAACCAATTCAGAAACACTCACACTTATTTGAGTAACTCATAGCTATACCAAGAAGCCCAAGTTGCGTTCAAGTATTAGAGTTCACATCATACTTTCATGTACAATAGGGTTTAAAGTAGAAAAACTTGAAGCAGTTGTCGACTCAGAATTATACACGCACATTTATGTAACAAGATGCACATAAAAATCACAAGTGGTTCAGCTCTTCCTATGATATTTTCATTTTGAAGAGGCTCATCTTCATTAGTGAGAAATGAGAAGTAATAAATGCATAGAAACCCGTTTAAAAGATACAATCTTCCTTTTTGCACTAAAAATGAATCACAGCCGTGTTTTTGTCCTATTATCTTCTCTTAGAAGAAGCTGACATTTACTGGTAGGTAGTACTAAACACATTGTAACCTACTTATATGAATGCAAACTTCTTTTGGCCCTTATAAATGTATGAGAACTGTGTCCTGATGTTCACTTGTTATTCTTATCTGTAATACTCTACTTTGACAAAGGATAAATAAAATTAAATACATTTACTACAAATCATCGAGTATGAGTAGAGGAAAAATATCAAGGGACAACAAAAAAAAAAAATTGTGGCCACTTATTACAGGATCTGAGTAATTATTTACCTTGATATTATCTTCAGGCTTAGGAAATATCAGAAATGGATTAAGTTCTTCTTCAGTTGGTGGTGCAGGAGTTTCTATAGCAACAATTTTAGCCTACACAAGGACAAGTAGAAGAGAAGATGAAATAACATACCTTTCAAAAAATCAGATCAAACCCAAAAGTCACACAAGTCTGCTTGCCTCTGCTTTAACAGGCTTCTCTTTCTTCTTTTTCACAGGTTTCTCATTATCTGCTTCAGTCCTTTCCCCAAGCAGTTCATATAATTTTGCATCTATGCGTTGCTGTTCAAAATGCCAATGGAAACAGAAAAATCAATTAAAATTATTTTGAATAAATTTCAGACTATAACAAGCCAAAGTCTGTTTATTAGTAATATAAAATAAAATAAAAATAAATAAAAAGAGCAGCACCTTAACAATCTTTGGATCAGCCCATGGAAGCTTCTTGCGGACGTGTGCAAATAAATCACCCACTAGAGACAATATATTGTCAACTTTTATCAGAATTGGATGGTGGAGACTTGGACATACTCAAACATGAGCTAATATTTCAGACATTACAAGATTGCACAATAATTCAGCATTTAGTACTTTGACCTCTTGCATTGACATACACACACATTAAATGTGTGTGAGAGTGTGAGTGATTGTGTGAAAAGAAGAGAGATTTCTCATTCATGCTAAAATTATCTTATTCGAATTATTCTTTACAACAACGCAAGCTTTTTATTTTATTTTTTTATGATTTAACAATTAAATAACCAAGTGCCAAGAAAATGCAAAAGCAATTCAAACCATGGTGCATTGGTCCCCATAATTGGAATTCAATCCTACAGATTGGATGAGCAGGTAAAATTAAAAACACTTGTATATATTGCAAAGCAATGTACAATGTCTGCAGTCTGCACTACATATACAAGAAAATGCATAGGTATAGCTAATTAGATTTAATAATAACTAGTAACTACACACTAACCATTTGTTCTATATCGTTGCTCCAAGATAGAATTCTTATTCTCTTCAAAAATCTCATTAACAGCCTGTTCAATATCTTCGGCAGAAACTTCAACTCCTATTAACAAATGAAATCAAAACATTAGTGTGTAACTGTAAGGGCAGGGAACTTGAAATTTTCAAATAATAATAAAAATAAGGCGCAACAATACTGAGCACGGTAGAGAATGATTGCCCCTATCAGCATTTTTTCCCAGAAAATCCCAAGTAAAAAATAAATAAATAACTGTTGCAAAGCATTAATATAGTATCTAGCATTTAATGGATTACAATATATTGGGGAAAAGACAATTAAAAAGGATTATCCATCATACCCACTCCGCATGCTTCTTCAAATTCACTCAACTTAAAACTCTCTGATCCAGTGGTCGTGAAAAATGAAAATGCTGCTTCCAACTGGGCAGGGGTTTTAATCTGTAAAAGTGTAAAGGAGTTAGTGAAATAGTACCGTCATAACTTTGTCAACTGAAATCTTCTCAATTTGACTTCATTTCAAAATTTTAAATATAGCCCTGAATAATTTAAAGAATTTTTAAAAATCTAAATCATCTAAGAAAATACAGTAACAAGATTAAGGACAAAATAACAGAATTAGAAATGACTGAGCATAACATAAGCAAAAATAAAAGGGAAATAGTATTCCAAACCTTAGTTGATACAATGTATTTCAGCAACGTTGGACGGTGCACAAGGGCATTTGCTGGGAATTTTGTAGCAACCTATCATATGAAAGAACTGAAACACATTAATAAAAAAAGGCCTTTATAGAATAAAAAACACTCAATCTTCTTCAACCATGAATTAACTACAGAACCTCCTCTAAGCCGAAAAAAAACAAATGAATGATCTTGACTAAAATTTCATGGCAGAAAAAATCAACAGATTAGAGCAGCATTGTGGCCAACGCTATTTTTAGTACAAAAAGAGTTTAGGTGAGGGGGATACTAACTTAGCCTACAGACAGATTACTATCTAGAGAGACTGGTATCAAGAATTGAACCTAGGCCTTACAAGTGAACCTTTCAGATCATTACCACATACACCAACCTTAATTGGCTCAAAAACTGTCACTCAGTATCAGAAAAATGCATAATGTTCCCTCAAATACTCTGCATATCACTAGCTCAAATAACAGAAAACTTTCATCTCTGAGAATGATGATTTGAATGAAGAAATGGGAGGGCAGAGCAGACACAAAACTGGAAAATGCCAAGAACATGTTTTCTTAAAATGTAATACATCGTACCGTGTAAAGAAGATTCCCAACAGTGCGGTTGCATCCGTCAGTAACTGCAGCCTGAAACCAAATGGAGCAAAACCCAGAATCATATCAGATACAAAAAATTGGGCGCATTTGAAGATCAGCATAAAGCTGAAATTTTTAACTAACCCAAATGAGATAAAACACTCTATCGATGAGAAAAATAAAACAATAAAAAGTGAGTGGAAGCAAGAGAGAGTACCTCGTGAATAACGGCGGTGAGATTGGAGGTGACCTTGTTGTTGGCGACGGTGTTACGGGCAGTGCGTTCGTCGAGACAAATCTTGAGGAACAGCTCCAGAGAGCTCTCGTCCTTAAGACCTCCCATTGAAGTTTCACACAATCAAATCAACTTGGAATTGGGTCGAGGGAGATAGGTTTGAGTATATGAGAAGGTGACAGAGACAAAGAAAGTGAAAAACCCTAGTCAGTCAAAGCAAATGAGTATCGGAGACGGGTGTTTTGGGGATTCCTTCCAGCAATTAAGAACCTATTAACGTTAATTTTTGGAATTTCATATGTTACTTTACACATTGTATTGAGGAAATGGGTTTATCTATGGGAAGTAAGTGAGTGATGAACAAGCAAGGGAATGGGTCAGAGTCAGAAACAAGCAGCCATTTTGAGTGATCAGCACACTGAACCATTGTTTGATACATGTAATTTACTCAATTCTGGTCAACTATGTGATTGTTTAAGGACTCCATGACCAAAATGAGTTTTGGTCAAATGCGATGAAAAGAAGGAAAAGTAGCATGGAAGTGTATAAAAAATTAGGAAACGTTTGTTTCATGGATAATTAGTGCATGAGTGATGCATGTGCAAGGTGCAGTAATGAATAACTTGTAATTAGACAAATTAAACTTGTATGTGACAAATATTAAATGTAAAAACATGCACCAATATAATATTTGTAAGAACATCAATACAACTTGTAAGTAGTTTACTATAAAAAAACGCGCGCCGATAAATTTTTGTAACGACACCATTGGTGTTTGTAACTACTATATTTTCATATCAAAAACGCGGATCAGTAAGTAACTAAACCAATTGTAGTTTGTAACGAATGCACACATGTACCACACATGCGACTATCTCTTTCCTAAAAAATTTGGGTTGTAGCATGAGATCTTAAAAAATTAAGTACGATAAATTTTACAGTAGGATTAAAGGCATCAATGGTGCTCAAACTTTGCGCTGAAACTCAATTTAGTACTCAAAGTTTAATTGTACCAGACTTAGTACCCAAACTTTAATTTTAAACCCAATTTAGTACCAGAGGTCTTTGTCAGGGCGACCCGCTTTCGTCGTGCATGTTTCTTATGTGTGTAGAGAGACTGTCGAGTATGCTTTAGTTGGAGGAGGGGTGAGATTCATAGTTGCAAATTGACTAAAGAAAGTCCAGTGATTTCGCATTTGTTTTTGCTGATAATATGCTTCTTTTTTGTAACGGTGGAGGATGTGGGTCGGTTGAAATTTGTGTCAAGCTTATATGAGGGTCGGTTGGGGCAGGTGATTATTTATAATAAATCTACTATGTTGTTTAGTGGAAATGTTGGGTCTGATGATCGGTTGGAATTGGTTGGCCTATTAGGGATTCAAGATGTAGCTGGGTTTGAGTCTTATTTAGATTCACCAATAGATGTTGAGAAGAGAAGGTGTGAGTTGTTTCGAGAGGTGGTGGACCGTGTTCATGACCAAGTGTCGAGTTGGGGCAACAAGGCTCTATCTGGCTGGTAAGGTTGTGTTGATCAAACCATGTTCCAAGCTATCCTGAATTATGTTATGCTATTATTTCAGCTTTTCAAGTCGGTTTTTGATTAGTTGACAATAGTTTTTAGGAATTATTGGTGAGGAATCAGAGGTGGGACACGGTGCAATAATTTGGGTTGCATAGGAAAATGTATGTCGAAGCAAGAAGGAGAGAGGCTGAGATTTTGATCTTTTTTGGATTCAAATCAAGCGCTTTTGGCAAAGCAATGTTGACAGTTGTTAACTAATCTTTTATGTTGTTTAGCCAAGTGTTTCGAACCCATTATTTTGAAAAGTCTAATTTCCTTGATGCGGGGGTAGGTGTTCAACTGAGTTATGTATGGTGTATCATTTTGGGAGCTCAATCTTTATTGCAGAATGATTGCTAAAGGTAGGTCGGGATGGTTGGGACATTAAAGTGTTTCAAGATTCTTGGGTGTCGGGGTTGGAGAATTTTTTTGTTAGATCTCGTCTAGGTACATCGGTTTGGGATTTTTCGAGTCAGTGCTCTTCGTCCTCAAGCGGGTGGCTAGGATAATGCTCGGTTGAAGGAGTTTATTTCTCTCATCGAAAGTGAAATGATTGCTAATATTGTTCTTGGCAAGGTAGAGACAGAGGATAGGTGGTGCTGAAGTTTGACTTGAAGGGTCATTACTCGGTTCGAAATGGCTATCGGGTGTTGTAGGGGGGCGCAAGTTTTGTCAGGTGCAACTCTGATATGGAAGGCTGTTTGGGGGTGCGGTTATTCAACCAAATTAAGGTGAAACACTTTGTGTGGAAGTTTCTATCCAATTCATTTCCGATGTTCTCTAATTTGGTGCAACATCATGTGGAGGTTAGGATCTTCTGTCAGAGGTGTTGCTCAAGCCTTGAATATGTTTATTATTTGCTGCTGGAATATTATTTTGCAAAGGAATTTTGGGGAAGGTGGGCTTGGATACAGCTAGTGTTTCGGTGTGAGGTTGGTTTCAGACATTGGTGGAGAGGAATGACATGGAGGCCTTGGCGATCAATTGCTATGTTACATAGGCAATTTTGAAACATCGAAATGTGGGGGTGAATGATGGTAAGTGGGAAGACATTGCAGTTACTGTGTTGATGGAAGAAAAAGGTGCGTCGGGATTGGATGGAGGTCTATGGGTCTGGTGGTTTGGAGAAAGTGGCTGGTGAGGATGGGGTGGTGGGGGAAGTGGTGGGGATGGGTGTAGAAGAAAGTGGAAGCATTGGGAGTAGGGAGACGGGTGTTGTGTTGGTTACTTATCAACTG
This sequence comes from Pelargonium cotyledonis, assembly GCA_036897625.1. NCBI lineage: Eukaryota > Viridiplantae > Streptophyta > Magnoliopsida > Geraniales > Geraniaceae > Pelargonium > Pelargonium cotyledonis. The sequence goes on along the minus strand of JAYMTA010004196.1, from coordinate 3,093 downwards.
AGGTAGGAGGCAGGTGCGGCCAGCGAGGGTCATATCAAAATTAATATTGATGGAACGATGTTTACGGGTCATAATTGTAGTGGTGTAGGGCGGGTTATTAGGAACCATTCCAACAAGGTTCGGGGTGGCAGAAGGTTTAGTTGGGAAGGGTGGTTGAATGCTTTAATGAGTGGCGGAGAAAGTTTAGTAGTGAAGGTGCGGGTGGTTCATTAAACACTTGAATGGGTGGTTGAACGCGGTTGGTTTGGGATCATTGTTGAGTCATATTCGAGTTTAGTTATTGAGGTGATCCAGGATGAGTAGGAGGTTATCAGTGTCTTCAACTTGATCACTAGTGAAATTCATTCTATTGTTTTGTAGTGTATAATTTTATTTTGTAGGTCAGTGTGCAAACTGAATGGCTTTAAGCATTAAGTAGGTCATCAGAATTTGTGTTTGTCCAGATTGGTTGGGTGGGTTGTCATTATCTCGACTTTATCGATCATTTGTTACTCGAAGAGATGGGTTAATAATATTATTTCGTTTGAGTTCGAAAAAATTCATTTCATCAACTACTTCAAAAATGTATATACAAATCAAGATAATCATGTTTCATGCCAACTATAAACAACAGAAACAACATATACAACAAGAAATACGAGGAACCATGAACGGTGTGCATAAAAACATTACTCAAACCATTTTTAAGAACAATTTACAATTTTCCAAGTACTTTCACTCCTTTATTTATTTCTTCTCAATTGCTCAACATAAACCATATATCAATATGCTACCAAGAATCATCACTCTGAAACTCAAACTAACTCACAATTATCTATGTAGTTGTGAGTATCTTCCACTTACAAAATCATGTATAACATATGATAAAAGTGATTTAGTGTTGCATATCATAAATGGTATTAGTTCAGAATGTAAGCACTCAATACTCGTGATGCTACCATAAAAGTCACTTACTCGATAAATGAGATTGTGACACGTGGCCATCTCAGTGCCACATCATCAACCTGGATCTAATAAATGCGGTCACAAATGGCCCATGACGAGGAAAGCTACTAAGCCTAGAAAACACACCAACAAGGTCTAAGAACACTCTTAAGGTGAACCAAGGGAAGCAAGAACACCTCAAAGAAAATCGAGACAAGCAAGCTTGTTCGCCCAGAAAAGCCACCTCATATCGGATCCGGACAAGCGCGCTTATCTTGACTCGATCGGATGTGCTGACCCCCTCCCGCTCCGCGACATTCGATCTCCAAAGGCTTATGAACCGTGTCCCTTTTGCTATCACCATGAACAAGTACTTTACTCTCACTATGGACAAATACTTCGTTCTCACCATGGACAAGCACTTTGCTTTCACCATGGACAAGGAGTCCTCTCTTACCATGGACAAGGGACTCCTCTCTCATCATGGACAAAGAGTTCCCGAACTTGTAACAAGTACCTCACAACAACTTGGGAGGCTTAAGAGCTCACACCTCCCTAAGAGGGACAAGCCTACAAGTAAGGCCTTTTCACTCCCCATAGAGCACAAGCCTACAAGCAAGGCGTTGCCTTCTAACACTTCTCCAACAACAAGAGGAGAGATAAGACACCTCAAGCTACTCTTGCAAGGCGTAGACCTTGCTAAAACCCTTCCAAGACACTCCACATCGCAATATCAGCACTCCCACACACACATGACTATGTCTTGCGAGACACTAACTCACAATTGGTCAGACAAGTCATCACATCTCACAAGAGTCATACAGGACACGCCTATCTCACCGGCGAGCACGAGCAGTACGTTCGGAGGAAAGGAGAAACCCAACACTACAAATGGACTAGATGAGCACAATGGGCTTTCCATATTCACCAACTAATCAGGCATTAAATTGGCACAAAGTGGTACAAGCCTATAAATACTCTCATCTTCCAAAGAGAAATGGATCTCAATTACACTCTCATTATTCACATTTGTTTATCTCTCTATATTTTATCTCTCTAGAAAAACTTTCTAAAGCTATCATGTTACCATACAATGACTTACTCTCACACCTGAGGTGAAATGCTGGTAACTCACCTCAGGTCTTCGTTCTTTTGGTGTGTTGTCTTCTCGCATGCTACAAAGTCAACACCACTTAGAGTCACCATTGCTTGGGAGGAGACTAGACTTGACACCTTAGTTTGGAAGGAGTTGACACATGAGACTTAAGACTCTATACACCATACCTAAGCACTCAAGACTTGTCAGTTGGACACTTATAACAATTTGACATGAAGTTAGACACTTAGGCTAGACGCTCTTCCTACGTGGATAAGAAGACTTTACAACAAAACATCCTAATGTGCTCACATTTGATCCAAAGTCAAAAACATATCAACTCGCTTTCAGGTCTCGTCCCACAAAAGCTGATTAGTTTGTGTGTAGATCCTGTCCGAGCAATACTCTAATGGTTCCATTTGGATTTTTTAGGGTTAATTACGGACAACTGCTATGAACTATTAACTTAAAACACTTAGCCCCTATGAAAAATTAACCTCTCTCATCACATGCTTGACATGTGACTTTCAATTTTTCTTAAAATTTCCAAAATGCCCTTTTTCATCACATATTCAATTAAATTGAAGAACAACGAAGAACACTTGAATATTCCGGCAAGTTCATGAGTTTTCCGGGGACAATTTTGCAGATTCCGGCAAATCTATGTGTTTTCTGACGACATTTTTGCAAATTCCGACAAACTCATGAGTATTCCGGCGAAAATGAAAACCTTTAAAACTAAAATTTCAATAAATTTATATACAACAATTTCAATCAATTCAACATTTAACAAAAATTACATACAAATTTGGGATCAAATTTAAGAACAACAAATAATCAAATATAGGATCTAAACTAAACAAACCATGAATTATTCCCCATTGAGCAAAAATAACTAAATTTCATCATTACCAAACCAGATATGAAAATTACAACCAAATTTGCTTAAACTTCAACCAAATTTCTACACAAAACCAAAGCAAATACCAGATCTGGATTAAAAAAAGAATAATAGGGTTTGCTGCTCACCAGCGCTCCACCACCACGTCGATCCCGTCGCCGGAGCTCCATCA
>JAYMTA010004195.1:0-12995 GCA_036897625.1 Pelargonium cotyledonis | reverse complement strand
AACTTATGGTTTAAACCATTATTGGTTAAAAATTTATCGTAAGTTCTCTTATTTTGAAACCATAGATTATACGTTGAATTTGATAAATACATTTATATTGTGTATGTAGTCATATAGTGAATTTTTGAAAATTTGATAAATACATATATATTGTATATGTAGTCATATAGTGAATTTTTGAAAATTTTAAATGATTACATAACGTTTTATGTAAATGTAATTAATAATAAACTATTTAAATAAATACCGAGATAAATTGTAATATAAATTAGATCTACAATATTTTTTATTATAAAATTTTGCATCCCGTGCATAGCATGGATTAAAAACTAGTCTTGAATAAAAACAAATAGGCTCATCCACATCCACAACTAACTAAAATATTAACATAAACTGTAATATAATAAAAATATTACAGAAAAAGTTGAAAGTGAACAAAGAATTTATTTGATTCTTCTTCTTCTTCTCCAAGAATGATTCACTAGATCTCAAAGTGAAATCACACCGACTGTAACATGTAAAAAAGAAAAAAACAAACAAAATTAGAGAAAACAGACATAATATATTAAAAACAAATGAATCCAGTAAAATACTATGAGTACATGCTTAAATCTAAAAAGATAATAAACATAATAAATTTTCAGATCTGAACATGCAGATCTGAAATTTTTAGAAACTTAAAGAAGAGAGGAAAGAGAGAGACGAGAAGAGAGAGATCATTCATAATGAACAAAATGAGATTTGATAAAGAGAAGTTTTGGTGGTTGAGTACTAAGAGACTAAGAGAGAAATAATGATTTGGAATCTAGGGTTTAACAGTTCAAGAGATTGAGAGAGAAAAAGGGGTCGAAAATGTAAAACAATCTTCAAATGCGAGTAGAGAGAGAGTTCACAATATTAGAGAGACAGATGAGAATGTGAGAGATATATTAGGGTTAGGAGAGTTAGAGAGTATATATAGGTGTTTAAAGGATTAGGGTTAATGAGTGGGTGGGCGGTTGGGCCGCGGGTTGAGCTTTTAAAAATCGTGGGTCGCACCGTGTTTAGTGGGCTGGGGTATTTTGGGCCCGTCTGTTTATATGGTTTGGGTGGTGTGGGCTGCTATTAGACCGGTTGTGGGTTAAAGTTGTGGGTTGGCGAGTTGGCCTATGATTTTGAACAGCCCTAGCTGCCCGTAAGCTGTTAGATTCAGGCATGCAACATGACTATATTGGAGATTGTATTTGGAGGGCTGGAATATATAGCACTCGAAAGGTTGTGGCAGCTGTAGTGGGTGGTTGAGGTAGGCTGTGATTTGCTATAGAGGCAGGGTGATGAGTTTGGGTGGAGTTCAGTGAATCGATAAGCCACAGTAGCTTTCAACAGTAAGGCTTGGATCTAATAAACATTGCTGGCTGTGGGTTATGAGTATGGGGATATGAAGGTCATGACAACAAGAGTCAGTGTGGTAGACTGTATAGAGAGAATATCAAGAGGGAAACTACATACTTTAGAACTACATATTGGTGCGCCTCTGGCAAGTATACATGTGTCGACCTGGTAATATAGGACGGTTAGGTCCGATTATCGTATACACAGGGAACTTGAGGCGGTTGTATTGGTGTACTAAGCGATAGTGTAACTACTCTAGGAAAGCATGTAAACAATATTGGGGGATGGTGTTGAGCGTGTGACGGTGAACATGCAAAAAAACGTAATTGCTTGAATTAAAAGGCAAGAGGGAAAGAGAAATGGTACCCGGTATTTGGAGAAGACGTGAATTGGGATGTAATTTATTTGCACGGGATCAATGAACTTGACTAATCGACCTAGTGTATTAAGTTTTTGAAGTAAGTATCCAAGCCCGCTCTTATACATGGTGTCCTTTGTAAGGCTCACTCGTGTCTTAAGGTGAAGATACCATCCTCGACTAAAGCCTAGGTATCATTTGCACCCCAGGCATACAACTGCAAGGGAGGTCGAGCATACACCCTAGCATGGCGCTCGACTTTATGTGGGCATGGAGGATTCAATGAGAATTAGCCATCTTACGAGTTCCTCCACTAGACGGCTCGATCCACACATTCTGCCCTCGATTAGAGGCGCAATTTGTGCTATGATCCGAGTTATGGGCGATCAAGCCACCACACGGCTTTAAACCCACGAACCGTCATAATTCCTCAAATGAAGTATAATACACTAAGGCAATTGATTAATCTAGTCCATCTCACCATGATCAACTACATCCATATCACTTAGGGATTTGTTAATCATGGTCATGACATAGACGGAAAAGGCCACATTCAACATTGGAAAATAATACTTGGAATTAACGATTAAAATACGAAACAATATGAACATGAACAATAAATATTCAAAGTCAACTGCAATATATTATAAACTGAGAATAACAGTAATTATCCAACATAAACAATAAGGGGATCATCTCAAATCGATTTCTCTATATGATCTAGCAACCCTTGTGTCAAAATCCACAAAAATAATCCAAATATAAGAATGAAACGACTAAGAAAGATGAAGAGAATCTGGAATTGGACGAAAGGAGGCTCCGGATATGAAGTGGGTCATCTGGGAATGCAGAGGAGGTGGAGAAAATGCTAAAAATTCGAACCCTTAACCCCAAAATCGACCTTCTTTTTATAGAGGTTTCAGCAGACCAGCGCCAAGGCGTCCCATAGGTTGACCAGCATTGACTGCGCCGTTGAATCCGTTGTTGAGCTATTGACACACATTGAGGTCTAAGACTAGTTGACTTTTGGTCGTCGCGGCTTTGAGAGCCGATGCCGCGGCGCTGGAGACTTCTTCACTTTCTTGGTTTTCCGACTTCGATTTTCGCTCTCTTCCATGCTCAGAACTGCTTGAATTATCCTGAGAACGTCTAGAACACTAAAACAAGCATTATTGAGCATAAATAAGCGATAAAATGTATTAAAATGCCAAAAATAACCTAAAGTCGGGATTTGTGACAAGTAAGCATCAAAAGGGGCAATTTGGTAATTTTACACTCAAGTAAGGGTTGTTTGAGTGCAAATTGAGAGCAAAAGAGGACAACTATGCATGATTTAGGGTTCAATAACTAGTATAAAATGTGAGTTATCACATATATTCAAACTATGCAAGTTTGAAAAGTTAGATAAGTCGACTTACCTCTAATTTGCTTTGAAGTAAACAATTCACTTTGATCCAATGAGATTTCAAGGATGAGTTAACACATTTGATATACGTTTCTGTTGACTAAATAAAATAAATCAATATTATGTTAATTTATTTAGTCATTGACTTAGGTTGATTGATTCTGATATGTATTAGACTTATTTTATTTCCTTGTAAAGTCCACAGTTAGAGGGCAAGATTGTTGTATTATGTGGCTATATAAAGACCATTCTATTCCAAGAGTAATATATCCGAAATTTACCAAACTTTCATGGTATCAGAGCATTTCAGCTTAATTATCCTTTCTATCTATCTTTCTTTCTTCTTTAGTGAAGCCATAAAAAACATAGAGAAATCCAACCAATGGAACCCTCTAAATCGTCGACTTCTAGTCTCAAAACCACCTCTGATTTTTCTTCTCTGCAAATTTTAGTGCAAAAATTAAATGGCCAGAATTACCTTGAATGGTCGCAGTCCGTCAAGCTTACGATTGACGGACATGGTAAATTGGCCCATATGACCGGAAACGTCAAAATTCCTAAAACTATCAATGTAGATTTTGCCATATGGCGATCCGAGAATTCGATGATTACCGCTTGGATACTCAACTCCATGGAAGCCTCCATCGAAAAACCACGTATGTTTCTGCCTACCGCAAAGGAGGTGTGGGACTCTGTCAATGAGATGTATTCCGACCTAGAAAACTCCTCATAAATCTTTGAGATACAGACGAAGCTATGACATCTTTGACAGGGCGAGAAGGACATCACTACCTTTTATAACGAGATGGTTTGCTTGTGGAAAGAGCTCGACCAATGCTTTGATGAGAAGTGGGAGAGCACCAATGACCTCAAACGTTTCAAGACAAAGGAAGAAAATGACCGAGTCTATCTTTTTCTTGTTGGTGTTAACAAGTCACTTGATGAGGTCAAGGGACGTGTTCTTGGGAGCAAGCCTCTCCCAACACTTCGTAAAGTTTTCTCGGTGGTTCGCCAAGAGGAAAGTCGCCGGAAGATTATGCTAAAAACACTCGGCTCTTCAAGCTCGTATGTTCTAGAATACTCGGTTTGCCTGACCGCATAGGACATACTAGGTCTGAGTCTCAGGATCGGTAATATTGTGATCATTGCCAACATTTTTGGCACACAAAAGAAACTTGTTGGAAGATCCATGGTAAACCAGCTGGATGGCAGCCGGCGTCCAGCAGATCCGGCCGCCAAGGGGAGCACAATCCACGACAATAAGCCCTTCACACCGAGGCTGATTCATTTCCGGCTGCACAAGTTACCTCCGGAGCTCTACCATTCACAAAGGAACGACTAGAGCAACTATATAAACTTTTGCTACCCACCTCCTCCAAACCATCTGGTTCCTTAATTGTCCCAAACTGGTAACACGTGATTATTTTCTTCTTCTTCGTTTATCAAAATGTTCCATGGATTCTTAATTCTGGAGTGACTGATCATATGACTAGTCGATCCAATTTGTTTTCCTCTTATAAACCTAGTGCAGGAAATAAATGAGTAAAAATCGTTGATGGCCCATTCTCGGCCATTGCCGGTTATGGGTCCATTACCATCTCGCCCCAACTTACCCTTTATGACACTCTTCATGTCCCTCGTCTTTCTTGTAATCTTGTTTCCTTTACCAAATTAACCCATGATCTTAACTGTTGAGTAATATGTTATTCCACTCATTGTGATATTCAGGACCAGATCTCAAGGAAGATGATTGGGAGAGTTGCGACCCGTGATGGACATTATCTTCTCAATGAAGATTCGAAGGGGGTTGATGCGTTTTTTTATTACTATTTTAAGTCAAGTTTATGTTTCCAGCAACTCTGATATTAAGTTGTTGCATTATCGCTTGGGTCACCCAAGTTTTTTCTATCTACAACATTTGTTTCCAAATATGTTTTTGAATAAAACCCTTCTTTGTTTCAATGTGAAATTTGTGCCTTTGCTAAACATAAAAGAACTGTTTTTCCAGCCTGACCATACAAACCCTCGACACCTTTCTCGCTAATTCATAGCGACATTTGGGGGCCATCTCGGGTCGAGTCAATTTTTGGAAAACGCTGGTTTGTTAGTTTTATTGATGACCACACAAGCACTATTTGGGTTTTCTTGCTTACACATAAATCTGAAGTGGAAAAAATATTTCAAGATTTCTATAACATGATTGTGACTCAAGTTCAAACTAAAATCCAAATCTTCAAGAGTGACAATGGTCGGCAATATTTCAAATAAATTTTGGGGATTTTTTTTCTGAAAAAGGGATTATACAAATTAGTTCTTGTGTTAACACTCTTCAACAAAACGGTATTGCTGAACGTACAAAAAAAAAGCATCCTTTGGAGGTTGCTTGAGCCTTATTTTTTACTCACAATGTTCCTAAATTCTTTTGAGGCGTTGCAATCCTTACGGCTGCTTATCTTATCAATCGCATGCCTTTTAAGGTTCTCAAATTTAAAACCCCTATCAACATTTTGGGTAATTTTTTTCCCAACTTACAGCTTCCGATTTCAAATATGCCTCTAAAAGTGTTTGGATGTACTGCCTTTGTGCATGATCATAGTCCTACCCGAGGGAAACTTGACCCTAGGGCACTCAAACGCATTTTTATTGGCTATGCATCTAATAAACGGGACTACAAATGTTTTGATCCGACTTCCCAAAAGAGTTTCGAAAGCACGGATGTACTTTTTTTTGAAAATATGCCGTATTTTTCTGCCTCAAGTTCCCAAGGCAACACTTCATAGCACGATTTGATATCTACAAAAAACATTTTCTCCAAATTACTCTCAGTCAATTTTTGAGAAAAATCTGTCCGAATTTGAATTTTTCGTACCTTCGGATATTGCACCAGATCCTGTTTTTTCTCCCCAGTGCACCAGATTCTGCTTTTTTGGATTTTGCTGCCCAGAATCTGCCATCTTCTCCACAAATTGCTCAAAATTTATCTACTTTAGATTCTTCGCAGCTTCAAAATTCTGCCAAACCAGCGAACTCTCAGGTACAGGTGTATGTTAGAAGAATACGGGATCCCGTATCCCACGCCCAAAAAATTCCATGTCCCCCATCGACGCTTCGACTGAGATAACGTCCTTCATTATCGCTGCAATTCCAGCCTTTGCTCCCGTTCTTGGCCCACAATCAGGTGAGTGTGACCTTTCTATTGCTCTTCCTAAAAGTTCGCATTCCTGCACTAGTCGCCCTCTGTATCCTTTAGCCAAGTTTGTGTCGTACCATAACCTTTCTCCTCAATTTTCTATTTTTTCTGCTAATGTCCTGTCCGTTGAGTTGCCTAAGAATGTACAGGTTGTTTTGTTTGTTCCGGAATGGAAGACATCTGTTCTAGAGGAAATGCGTGCTCTTGAAAAAAATCATACTTGGCATATGGAAAATCTGCCCGTGGGAAAAAAGGTTGTTGGTTGCAAGTGGGTCTTTACCATGAAGATCCTTGCAGATGGTTCACTTGACAAGTATAAGGCTCGACTTGTTGTGCGCGGCTCTACTCAAACATATGGTGTTGATTACTCAGAAACATTTTCCCCGGTGGCCAAACTCAATACCATCGCATTTTGCTCTCGCTTGCGGTCAATTTGGACTGGCCACTTCAGCAACTAGATGTCAAGAATGCCTTCTTGCATGGTGATCTCATTGAGGAAGTCTATATGTCCCCACCTCCAAGTTTCGAAGCACATTTTGGGGACAATGTTTGTCGCCTGCAGAATTCACTCTACGGGTTAAAATAGTCCCCTCGTGCTTGGTTCGAGCGCTTTACTAAATTTTTCCGACAACTAGGGTACTCTCAAGGCCAATCAGACCACACATTGTTCTCCCGCCGCTCAGGTTCGGGTCGTCTTGCCATCCTCATTGTTTATGTGGATGATATCATTATTATTGGTGACGACGTGGCCGAGATTGCTCGATTGAAGAACTGCCTTGCGAATGAATTCGAGATTAAGGATCTCGGTGCCTTGAAATACTTTCTCGGAATGGAGGTCGCTTGGAGTAAGGGGGGATTGTTGTCTCTCAGCACAAATACATTCTCAACTTACTCCGCGAAGTGGACATGAGTAATTGTCGACCTGCCGATACTCCAATCAACCCTCATCAGAAGTTGGGCCCTACCACTCAAGGTTCTCCCGTCGACACTTCGCAATATCAACGGTTAGTGGGAAAACTGATTTATCTCTCACATACCCGACCTGACGTTGCCTTTGCAATCAGTCTTGTAAGTCAAATTATGCATGCTCCTCGTACCGAGCACCTTGAAGCTGCTCACCGAATACTCTGATACTTGAAGAAGACCCCGGAAAAGGGACTATGGTTCAAAAAGGGGAAGAAACGTTATGTTGAAGTCTTCACAGATGCGGACTGGGTTGGATCAATAACGGACAAAAAATCAACCTCTGGTTACTGTACCTATATTTGGGGGAATCTTGTAACATGGCGCAGATAAAAACAGAGAGTAGGGGCTCGAAGCAGCGCCGAGGCAGAATTCTGTGCAATGGCAAATGGTGTGTGTGAAGTCCTATGGATCCAACAATTCTCAAGGATTTGCAACAACCAATTTTATTACCTCTTCGACTGTTTTGTGACAATAAGGCTGCTGCCATTATCATTGCCCACAACCCGGTTCAACACGACCGGACTAAGCATGCCGATGTAGACAGACACTTCATCAAAGACAAGCTAGACAAAGGGTCACTTTGCATCCCGTTTATTTCAACACAGGAACAAACTGCATATATCCTAACCCAAGGGGTTGTTCAAACCTTTGTTCGACAAGCTTGTATACAAGTTGGGCATGATCGATATTTATGCTCCAACTTGAGGGTGGATATTGACTAAATAGAATTAATCAATATTATGTTAATTGATTTAGTCTAATTGATTTAGCCATTGACTTAGGTTGATTGATTCTGATAGGTATTAGACTTATTTTATTTCCTTGTAAGTCCATAATTCGAGGACAAGATTGTTGTAATATGTGGCTCTTTAAAGGCCCTTCTATTCCAAGAACAATATATCAGAAATTTACCAACTTTCAGTTTCTTTAGCTATGATTCTGTTAATAGCTACATGTCATAGTGAGCTTCCTTAAAAATTGGAAGATGAGCTATGCCTCATAGTTCACTTTTCTTTGCCAAACTAAGCCCCAAACCAACTATATGATGTTTACATGCTCATAGAGATACACCACACATGTTTTTTCCCCCGAAAATCTTACCAGAAATCGTTCTTCCACTAAAAAATGTATTCTGAGATAGGGAATCCCCTAAAGCAACACCAAAATCAAACAACCAGATATCCAGATCAAGCACATGACAGCAAGTCAGCAACAATATGCTATTGGAATTAATGCCTACAGTCTTAAAACTGGTAATTTGAGCACAGTAAACTTACAGCAGCGATACAAAACAAAAACACAAGCAGATGCATTCTATTCTGAAAAGCAAAGCTCTTAAGTGACAATGTCATTGATGGTTTTTAGAGGGCTAAAGGTCAGCCAGTCTTGACCTAGAATCCACAGTGGTAAGAAGCGGAAAATATACCATAACAATCTCATATAGTTATAAATTATAACCTTAGCCCATTCGAGAAAAACAGCCACACATAATTCTATTTTAAGGAAAACAGATGTCAAGAGTGCCCAAGGAAAGGAATGGACAATGATGCTAAATCTAAAGAATATTTCATTAGAATATGTCAGAGAAATCAAATGTCAGATGATGTCCACTCCTTGAGCAAGGGAGCACAACTCTGCTTCCTATGTATGCATAAATCTCTTTGTTTCATGAATATGAACATTACTTAGCAAAGGAATGAAGCGAACAATTACTTGGAATTCTAAATAACTGATATAGGGGTTTGCTGCTGATAACACATTATCAAAATTTAAGTTCTGTTATTGATGTTCCCTCATTTTTACATCAACCCAACAGAATACATTGTCAACACATGAAACACACCAGTATATCCAGGGATACAGTCAAACTTATCTCAGGCTTTAAACTGCCATTCCCTGCGGCACATTGGACAATGTGCTTGAGAAGTCTGTGAATTCACCCATTTCAAGATGCAATGAAGATGGAAGGCATGGTTGCATACACCCCAAACTGCAAAAGCAAAAGAGTCAATATGTAGTTCTAAGCAGTGAAAATAAAATTTAAGCATGCTTTGATGTGTTCTGCCTGTACAAAATGCAACAAAAGAGCCTTCGTAAAAGAAGAAAAACAACAGTTTCCAGGCCAGGATAGAGGCTCAAAAAGGTTTTAGATCAAATAATAGGATCTAACTATCAAACACGAAAAAGCAAAAAAGCATTGAATATGTAGCATAAGCCAACTTACTCAGTGGGCAGTCATCTCCAGGAAGTTTACAGTCAGGGCAACAACCATCAAAGGCCATTCTACAAATCCCACATGTCTCATCCTGGGCATCCCAAGTCCATGAAGCCACTGCATGCCACCTGAGTAACAACCGAAATAAGATTACAGGTTCTCAAGTAAACCAGAAAACAAACATCGCAAATAAGATAATCACGGATGCCGTTAAGGATATAAATCTCGTAAGTAAAAACCGAAATAAGACAAAAATAATGAATGTGTTTAAATTGCAACATAATTAACTACAATTCCTCAATTTCACTCCAACAACAACAACATAATATGTATCAGATACACAGAAGAAGATAAGTAGGACATACTCTGTTGAGAAGCCCAGCAGATATGCACAAAAAAGGGGACTTGGTTAACAGAAAACTGTTTCTTCAAAAATTACAACATTTATAAAGCCAATAAATTGGATTTCATGAAAAACCAAACCCAACCCTCAAAGTTACATATGTAAATCATTTTAAAGAAAAAGAAAATCAGAACAAAAATCTGAGAAGGATACGCAAGAGCTTCACTTTCATCCTCTCTTAGCCTCTGCAGAAACAATAATCAAGCTTCAATTACATACTATGAAGCACAAAATCAGGTCAACAATGTCACTTTCAGCACATTTCCTTCAATTCGCATACAATTTTCAGAATTTTTATGTACACTCACCTCTAACCGGCGAGCGATTGCAGCAGATTCCGATGACCGAATCGATCAGAAGGTTTCAAGAATTAGGATTTATGATTTCAGTCTTCAACACACTCACTCACTCACTCTCGTCAGAGGGCACAGCCTCTATTGGAATTTGAAACGAGGAGCTGTGTTTGTGTTGTGTCTTAAACGACAGGTCGCTTTGATCCTTTTGGAACGACCTGTCGGCTGTCATCATCCTCGCTCTCCTCGTTGGGAGTCTGTTTGAAATTACGCGCGTGCATGATTTACAGAACCAAAGCCCGGTCCCTACGACGTCGTATCCGCGTCTCCCTCTCGTTTAGCCCAAAACTCTGAAACCCTAGCGCACCACCTCGATCACGAAAATGGCGATTGCAAGAACAGGAGTGTACGTCGACGATTATCTGGAGAAAGTTTTCGTATTTGTATTTGAATTGTGAATTTTTGTGAATGCGTATTTTGTTCTTGATTTGGCGCGAATTTGAAACGGAATGGATGCGAACACATTGCCCGCTGAGCTTCAGAGGCTCCTCAACACCAATGTGAGTCCCTTCTGGAACCCCTAAACAAATTCACCTGTAATTCATGTATTTATGTGTATAATTGTTAGTGATAAACCAGACCAGGCAGCAGACAAAGAACTGCTTGGGGTTGCCTTCGCAGAACTAAAAGAAAGGGAACAATAATTATAACAATTTTAACAGTGAAGATGATGAGGCTGCTGCGGAGAAAATGCGAAACGACATTGAGGCTAATCAGAATAATGCATTGATTCTGTGTACTTGCTGGCACGACAAGCGTATGACCTTGTAAGCTTCATTTTTTAACCTTTTCATTTTAATGACTTGAAATATTGTTGATAGTTTTCAGTGTGTGACATCGGTTACTGCTTTCTTAGGTAAATTAAATAATGACTCTGGGATATTTTGTTCTTGAATTCAAATTTGTATACCGTATTTGAATTTTAAATGTGGAATCCAATGCTTATTTGATAATTACTTTCATTCTTATTGAATAGTGACTATGATCACTTTGTTAAGAAATAGAAAGTGAATAGGAGGTGAGTATTAGAATTTTCTATAGACTCTTTAAGATCATAAGCATTTAGTTGAGCCAACCGAGTTGGAATCTGCTTATTTCTTAAGCTTCGTGAGTGAGGCAATGAGCCATTGACTGTTTCATAGGCTATTGGAGAATTAAGTGCTTCAAGGACATTAGATTTTAAGTGCATTTTCTTAACCTGATCCTCCCCCCCTAAAATTAGAAAGAACCTGATACCTACTAAGAATCAGAAAATAGGTTTGTGCTGAAATGCACTTGCACCTCTCTATCTGCCAATTCCACTTTGTGGAAGAGTTCTGTATCTCAAGTCTCAACCATAACATGCTAATTAAGGTATCAATAGGGATAGTTTTTACTTATTGTCTTGTGTAAGGAACTTGATTTACAACTCTAGCTAATTTCAGGCAGTAAAATAGGAACAAATAGTAAGTCCTTTTCTGAGAGTTGTCTGCTAGAGAGTGCATATTGATGGATAGGTAAAGTAAATGATGAATGGAACTAAACTTTTTAGACTCTTAACCCTACACAGAGACCGCATTGGCAATAAAATAATAGTTGCATCCTGGGCATATCCGTACCATATGTGACAAGATAAGCTTGGTGAAGGATGTGCTTTGCTTATGACACTTTGGTGCACCTATGGATGCTAATCTCATTGTTCTGACCTCGATGAAGTATGTAGTTGCATTTCAGTTACATATACAATTGAATCACTGTTGTTGAAGAATAAATTTGAAAATCAGTTATAATTGATTTGGATTATCAATATTGATGTCCATGATCATCTCAATTGTAATATATTTAATTATTTACTTTCCTTTTTAGATATTAATAGGATTTCATGATGGTTACAGAGGCGCACTCTAGATTTTAGGATTTCATGTGTATGAATCATAAATTTATCGGCTGCTAACATGTATGTATGAGTTAGTTTATAGAAATGATTATTTGAAAAATATGTGAACTTTTTTGGCACCGTTGCCGGAATATACTATTGGCAGCGGTGCCTAGCAACAGAAAATACAATAGAAGCTCAAGGCTTTAGTACCATATAGAGAAACAAAAGGTAGAATGTGATATTTCTTGTATTTGATCATTAGGAGAGACCCTTTATGTAGGGTATACAAGATTTAACCGACATACATGGACTAATACAAGGAAATAAACTTAGACTTGTCCTTAAAATAAGGAGTTAAATTAGGGGTTTCTAATTTAAGAAATCCCATAAATTATGGGATCTTTAATTTCTCAACAACTGTCAATATCTATCCATGATCCTCTAAGGAACTTAAAGTCTGTGCTGGGAAAAAAAATGCTACGTTAGCTGAACAGTAGTTCAATTGTTCTTGTCTCTTGTCCTAAGTGTTGACATGCCCTTTCTTAAAAGGTTGTAATATGACTATCATCTTTACTGTCTTTTAATAGAAGAATTGTTACAGGCCGGCAAGCTATTCAGCTGCTTAATGCCAACACCAAATTTTGTATCCTATAATTTGTTGGCCAACTGTGAATTGGGTTTCGTGTGATAGAACTAGGAAACCTATGAAATACATTTTGTTGTTTAAATCAATATGTTAAACAATAATTCTATAGAAGGGAAGATTATTTTTTCTAGTTGTGAGTTAAAATATTTTCTAAATGGAAAAAGATGCGAGCTTTTTTTTTTTTTTTTTTTACCGGAACAAAAAAACTAAGTATTATTCAAAAACGGGAT
>JAYMTA010004194.1:0-12996 GCA_036897625.1 Pelargonium cotyledonis | reverse complement strand
GTATAATATATATATATATTTAAATAAAATAGAGAATATTGAATTATACGATGAAAGATTAGATAAAATTACCTATTTTTACATATAATTTCAGCGGATTTAGGATATATTAAAACGACAAAAAATATTTAATGATAGTTATGTGTTGCAAAATAGTTATAAGTAATTTGTCGCTTTTACACATAATTTAGAAGTGATATTTAAAAAAAATTCAAAATTTAATTGTTAGGGTAAATATAAAGATTTTGGGGAAGAATAAATTAAAATAATAAATTAAGTTAAATTTGGAAAAAAACTTTGTCAATATTATAATAGTATATAATTGATGGAAAAATAATAATTGTAATATTGAGTACTAATTTGACCCTAAAACTATAAATCAAGTATGTAATTGGGCTAAATAATGTAAATATGAGTACTAATTTGATATTTTCAAAGTTTATGAGTACTAGTTTGGCCCTAAAACCTTCAATTGAGCATCAAACTGAGCTAAGTTTAAATCTGGGTGCTAATATGGTCTTTCTAAACTTTTCTAGGTACTAACATGACCTTTGTCTCAATGAAACAATGAAGAAGTGTTTAGAGTTGAGTTAAAATGAGGGTATTTTAGTTTTTTCACTTTTTCAGTTAATATTGTTATAACATAATTGTATTGGACAAGTTTGTTGGGGTAATCCGTTTTCAAAAATAGTTCTTAGGGGCCATTTATTTTAAGTGAAAAGTTTTTGGGGTGCATCTATAATTACCCTTATTATTTTTTTTTATCAGCAACGAGACATAGTTCTCAAAGTATCAATGTTTCTCACTAAACACCACCCCACAAATCCACTCCATATCGTCAGCAAAGAGGCTCGAACTCGAGACCTTAAAGAAAATCTTAAGTGTTTTAACCACTTGTCCCAACATGTCTTAGTATATATATTACAAAGCAGTCTTGTGGTTTATGTAGATGTACACATCAATCTTGACTACAAAAACTAACGAGTGATCATGGTGTACAGTAACAATGATGGAGCCATTAAAGTTCCATCTTCTTAATACATTTCATGTTTAAGCGATGAATTATTGATAAAAATCTTTTGCAGACTCGGTTCTTCCAAGTATGTTGTTCAGTGCAAGTGTGTCTCCAAACATTAGTAGGTTAGGCCAACGCTATCATTTTATGAGGACAAGTATACCGGGTCGACAAGTAATATAGGACTCCAAGTGAGTCCGAGTATCGAATCCTTATGGACTTGGGATCGATAGTATAGAATTTCAATCGAATTCGCAATCTAAAAAAAAATTTCAATATAGTGAATGTTGTGATGTAAGCTAATGACTGAATTAACAACTATGACAACAATGATTTAGATGACGATTGATAAAATTCAATAATAGAAATATGCGGGTTGCCTTCCACTTAGTTTCATATTCATAAAATAGATTGAATTAAGGTATTTCTTGATCCGATTGCTAACTATAACTTATGATTAATCTACCCCTCTTTTTCGAGTTCTATAGATTCTCAATTCGATCAATTCAAAGCACAAACCCAATTGTTATCCGACATTAATCAAATAGGCAATAAGATCAAGTTAATGGAGATGAAGAAGGCCTACAAGCATTGTCTAATACTCTAAGGCAAATAATTAACTGTCTATCTCTAGATAAATTATCTTCTCCTATTGATTCATCTCTATGATTAGAAACCCTATTCCTAGGTGTAAATAATCAAGTGAATCATGCCAAGAGTTGATCAAGCTACCAAGCAAGCAATGAACACACGAATCAACAAACAATCACAATCTAGAAATTTCATAGTTCAAAACTATATTATAAATTCATACTAAACTTCAAGCAACCCACAAGATAGTGTTTAGTTCATGATCACAAGGAAAAAGTCTAAAAGTTCATAGACAAACATGTTAAAGTTCATTGTGTTAAAGAAAACAAATTTCAAGAGCACAAGAATCAAGAGAAGAACAAACTAGAAATACAATATAGATCGTAGATTTCGATCTCTCAATCCCTAGGATGATCTCCACGTGTTTGTCGAAGCCTCCCTTTGCTCTATGTTGCCTCTTCTTTCTTCCTCTATTCTTCCTCTATCATGTATATTCCTCTCCCCTTTATTTTCCACTTAAATCTGACCTAATTCACGTTGAATTAGTCACATGTCAGCTATTCGTGCAGCGTCGCTACGCTGGTACGGACGTAGCGACGTTGGTAACAAAATAAGCTTAGAATGTCCTTTTTTAACTCGACAGGGTCGCTACGCTGTTCTGACATCGCTACACTGAACTCCAACTTTGGACACCTTTTCCTTCGAATACTTGTTTTCGCTCCATACCTGAAAGTCCAACTCACACTAGACAAGCATAAAATCCCAAAATATTGATGGATTAACAATAAAACAACAAGAATTTCACTAAATGAATGCTTAATTTGAAGATAGTGAAATAAAACCTATTCTTGCTATTTTAATGATCAAAATCAACAATTTATCATGAAAATCCCATAAAAATCATTACGGATAGCTCACATGAAATCGAGCTATCACCAACGCTATCATTTTATAAGGAATTTTGTATTTTTGATAGCTTAACCAATAAGTAGTGATGTGGGGAGTTGTGATTGGTAGACAAGAAAGTTAGTTGGTTATCTGGCTTAAAGAGCTGTAATGAGAACGGTGATGGATCATTCTGGAATTAATGAAATTGTTGCCAATTGCTGGCTTGGTTCTTGATTCTTTGGATTCTCGATTGTGAAATGTGTGTGTGTTGCATGTGTATCAATTTGGGTCTTTGATTCTAGGGTTTCTGTAGATCATGTGTGAGAGAACCACAACAATGGTATTAGAGCATGGCGATACAGGAACCAAAGCAAAATTTTCCACTATGGTTGCTCGCAAGGAAAATACAGAAGAAGTTTCGAAGACGACAGAGCGGTTGGTACTGGAAATGGCGAAAGCGGTGAAGAAATTGACAGAAGGCCATACATAATTCAGTAAGTACATGGAACAACAGAATAACAGGGCTGAACAGAGATTTGAGGATCTGAATCACTCGGTGGGGTCTTGTTGAGGAAGACGTCAGAATTGGAGAAGAACAAAGGTTTGGAAGGCTCGAGAGATTAGGAACGAGCAGAGACGTCACAGGGAAGGGAGTTTGTTGCAAGATCATCAAGAAGCCTGTATCTAAAACTTCCTACTCTAGAGTTTCCTGGGTTTGATGGATCGAATGTAGAGAACTGAACAAGAAGGTGCAAAAAGTTTTTTCACTTCTATGATTTTCCTGATGATGAAAACATTAACCTAAAGCAGTCTACATGGAGGGAAGAACGAATCGTTGGTTTCAAGATTATCAAATGGGGCATGGTGGGGTAAGTTGGGAAGAGTTTGTTCAGGCAGCCATGGATAAGTTCAGTGGAATGGGGCATGAGAGTGTGGTAGCAGAGCTCAAAAAATTCAAGCAGGAACACTCAGTTCAGCAATACGAAAATCAGTTTGATGAATTGAGAGCCATAATGTTAGTAAGAAACCTCAATCTCCCTGAAGATTATTTCATATTCATTAGTGGACTAAAGACTGAAATCAAAACTATGGTGATGTTGTTTGACCCCAAATCCTTGTCCCATGCTGTGTATTTAGCTAGAACTCAGGAAAAACAAGTGTTCTCAACCCATGTTCATATCCAAAATACCTTACAACCAAAAGGAAATCAGCCGTTCAGTGCCCAAAATTCTAGGTGGACTAACACTAATGGTCCATTGCCCCAGTCAAACCCATTTGAAAACAAAACCTTTTAGAATGTCTCATTAAAAAGTAACACTGTTAACTCACATCCTGTTGCACCAAAAAAAAGTCATAATCCCACTAACCCTCAAGTTAAGAAACTTACATGGAAACAGTATGATGAGAGGAAGAAAAAAGGCTAATGCTTCAACTGTGATGAAATGTATTCTCCTGGTCACAAGAACACCTGCACCAGAATTTATTCTTTCATGATCACTAATGAAGATGAAGTAGATGAAGAAGTAGCAAGTGATGAAGAAGAGGAAGAGCTAATGTAGATCATTGAGCTAAATGTAGAGAGGACTGACATTGTAAATAGTGACTCATCCATCAAGTTACATGGGAGCTTTAAGGGGATGATAATTTCTTTGTTGCTGGACATTGGAGCTACAACAAGTTTCATGGATTCCCAGACCTATGAGATGCTACAATTGGAGTTGAAACCAATTGAAAGAGCCATGGTGGTCATGGCTAATGGGGAAAGAGTCAAAAGATGTGAGAAGTGTAAACTGGAATGGCAGATGGGAGGAAAAAGTTTTAGTCATGACTTGAGAGTGATACTACTGGAGATTTGTGATGTGATACTGGGAGTAGACTAGATGACTACAGTAAACCTTGCCTCTTTTGATTTCATAAAAAGAGATGTTACAGTGAGCTATGGGGGCAAGCAACTTAAATTGGCTAAAACTGAAAATGGTCAAACAGTTGGAGTTAATAGACTGTTAGTAGTTTCACAAGGAATTAAAAAAATAGGAGAGCTTGTATTGGGGTTATTTGAGAAACAACATCCTTGAGGAAGCTGAAGTGGAGCAGCCTTATCCTAGTTTGCAACTCTTGATCTATAATTTTGAGAAGCGATGAGCCTACTTCATTGCCACCTAGAAGAGGTTATGATCACAACATTCCTCTAATTCCTAACTCTAAACCTCCTAACTTGAGACCTTACAAATACTGTTATGCCCAGAAGACATTTATTGAACAAATAGTGAAGGAAATGCTCAAGTCTAGGGTGATTAAAGAAAGCAATGGTCCCTTTACTTTTCCTGTCCTATTATTGAAAAGAAAAGATAGGAGTTGGAGGTTTTGCATCGACTATAAAAGATTGAATGAGATTACAATGAAAGATAAGTTTCCTATTCCAGTGATTGAAGAGTTGCTAGATGAGCTAAGTGGTAGCCAAGTATTCTAAAAAATTGACCTATAAGATCAGGTTATCACCAGATAAGAATGACAGAAGGAGAGGAACACAAGACAACCTTCAGGACACACCAAGGCCATTATGAATATCGAGTGATGCCCTTTGGGCTCACAAATCCCCCAGCCATTTTTCAGGCCCTGATGAACAAGGTATTCCAATCCTATCTAAGGAAGTTTGTGTTAGTGTTTTTTGATGATATACTCATCTATAGCAGGACATGGGAAGACCATTCAAGACATTTGAATTTGGTCTTTGAGAAACTTAAGGAAAACAAGCTCTTTGCTAAATTGAGCAAATGTGACTTTGTTAAGAAACAACTTTGAACTGTTGAAGGTTGTAATGTGCTCAACACCAGTACTAGCTAGACTTGCCAGATTTCTCAACTCCATTTACTTTAGAAACTGTTGGTGTGGGAGCAGTGTTAATGCAAAGTGGGAAGCCTATGGCATATATGAGCAAAAACACTACGTAGGTAAGTTCAAGCTTTCATTCTCCACGTTGAAATATTAAAAAGTTAGCGTACACCAAAAGATAGGCTTGACCAAAATATTTTGGCGTACACCAAAAGATTAAAATGTTGGCGTACGTTTATGGTAAGAAATAGGTAAATAAGCTTGATCGAGTTATTTATTTTCCACAAGGTCATAGTGAGCAGGTTAGTTCATGGAAATTTCGTATGTAGCTAGCTAGGCCTTATTTTGCAAATTTTGAAGCCTTAATTGTTATATGCATCTTTTACTAAATTTTACCCCTTATTTAGAAGGTGCCTTAATGTTGATATTTGGATCCTATGATTTTCAGCTATTTGCTTATATAATTATGTGAGATTAGAAGCACTAAGCATTTATTCTCATTGTGTGTGTGTTTTTTTTTTGGTTTAAGAGAGAGAACATTTATTTATGGGTAAATTGCCACCAGATCCCTTGCACTTATCCGTTTTTTGGATTTAGTCATCAATTAGGGTTTTGCATGGTTCCCAACCTTTATCTTTCCAATTTTTGGAAAAAGGTCCAACTGACCCGATGTAGCCGGTTTGTGACCGCCACGTCAGCGTAGATGCCCGTCCTGCCATGTCACCTAGCATTGCCACTTCATGATGTCACGTTGACGAACAGATGACGTGGAAAAAAAGCCCCAAACGACGCCATTTTCTTCCTTTCGTTTAAATCCAAAACTCAACCACGATCTTCTCTCCCTCTGCTTCGTACGACGTTGTCCCTGCAAAACAAAACAACAGAAGAAGTTAAAGGGTTGCAAAACAAAAAAATCAGAAAAACGCTTGGTTGATCAGTAGAGAGGGAGACAAAGGGCGTGAAATCGAGAGCGGAGGTGAGTCTGGCTATTGCGTTGAAGAGGTTGAGGCGAATATTGTTTGGAGAACAAGGGTGCTTACATTGAAATAATCTATTGGTTTCGAAGCTTGAAAGGTAAGTTTCATGCTTGGTTTAAAGAGAATGGAATTCCATACGAAGAAGGGGATGACATTTTGTATTTGAAGCCAGGTAGTGGTGAGATGGTTTGGGATTCCTTGATCCCAATTACAAATGACGAAGAAGTGAACCAGATGATGGATGCATATGAGGGTTTGACACAAGAGATTGTTTTGTATATCAAGCATAATTAAGGGTGTTGATAATCATGAATCCTTGGATTTGGAAGAGTTATTATCAACTGAAGATTGGGTTGCTGTGGTTGAGGATGAAAGAGCTTATGAGGCTGAAGTTTGTTCGAAAAAAGTGACCGAACAAGATGAAAATGAAGATCAAGTAAGGGAGGCAGAGGTTGGTGGGGCTGAACAAGCAAGGGCAGAGGTTGGTGGGGCTGAACAAGCAAGGGCAGAGGTTGACGGGGATGAACAAGTAAAGGTAGAGGTTGAAGAGGAATCTGGTGAAAAAAGATGAACATTCATAGACTAAAAACACATGGAAGAAGATGAGATAGAAGTGGACTTTGAGGACGAAGAATCTGAAACAGAACATCGCACGGTGCATTTAAGTGATGAAGAGATCATGTCTGAGTTATTTGGCAAGGTGGCTGAGCAGAATAATGATGATAGAGAAGATCAAGCAAGAGGAGATCAACCTAGAGGAACTGCCAAGGGAAACCAGACTCGAGGGAAGAAGAAGAAGGGCAAGGGAGCACAGTCAAAGGCTGGTTTAGAGGAGCTGGGGTTTGTTGAAGATGTAGATTTGGATCCATACTCATCGAAAGATGAGGATCCTAGGCCGAGACCTCCTACGTATATTCTTAATGTGAACATTGAGAAGTATGTGATGAAAGAATATAAAGATTTTGGGAGTGCACAAGTGTTTAGAGAAATTATCTGGGACATAGTAATTTGGGATGACATGTGTGTCAAGCTTGAGAAGAATGAGACAACAAGGATAACAGTGAAATGTGAACAAGAAACATGTCCGTATCGATTCCATGCTAGTTTAGTCAATGATTTATGTTGAAGAAGGCTAACTTCCAGTACACATGTGCAGCGGATTACAAAGCTGTCCTCGTGACCTCTAGATGGGTATTAAAAAAGCTTGTGGACAAGTTGCGGTCCAACCCAAAATATCCGGCCTCGGCTATGATGGAAGACATTGCTAAAGAATACAACGTCGACATTAGTATGTATCAAGCTTATAAGGTGAGGAGGGACGCGATGGCAATAATCCATGGTGATTATAAGGTTTAATATGGGTAGCTTTGGGATTATCGCAATGCATTGTTAATGGCAAATGGAGGTCGTGATTGTGTGAAGCTGAAATTCGAAGTGGACCATGTGAGTGATGATTGGTCACGCTTCCAATGGATATTTATCTCATTTGATGCATGTAGAAAAGGTTTTTTGGTAGGTTGTTGTCCTGTTGTTGGTCTCGATGGGACATTTCTCAAGGGGTCTCTTGGGGGTATTCTACTAACGACAACATGTTGTGACGGGAACAACAATTGTATGGTTTTGGCTTATGATGTGGTGGAGAACGAGTCCTACGCAATCTAGAGATGGTTCATGGACCATTTCCTTGACTACTTTGGAGAATTTTTTTGCTTCATATCGGATCGACAAAAGGTAAAACCTTTGTTTTACTATGCTTGTTAGTATTGTTTAACTATTTGTTATTAGATTTGCATTAATGTTTCGTGTTCTTTATGTGTTAGGGCTTGCAACAGATATTTGAACGTGACCTTGAAGGATATGATTGGAGGATTTGCTGTAGGCATTTATATGCCAACTTTCAGAGACAAAGGCTTTGGATGACCTGTTTTGAAGCAACTAATGTGGAATGCTGCTCGGGCGTATTGTAAGTCGGATTTTAATTATTATATGGGTGAAATTGCTAAGGTAAATGTTGATGCATGGAACTATTTGAATGCAATTTCACCTAGGCAGTGGTCAAGGCATGCCTTTAAAATATGCACTCGGTCGGATAAGTTGACCAATAATTCAGCCGAGTCCTTCAATAAGGACATTCTAGATTTAAGGTCCAAACCAATTATCACAATGCTAGAGGGAATTAGGTCAATGATCATGGTCAAATTTCAGCAAAAATGAGAAGGTACAGTCACCATCTCTATGAGTATACTCCTCTGGCCATGGGGAGGTTAAGTGGGTCGATTAAAAGTAGCAAGTTTTGTAAAACATTGTACTCGGGGTCGGGTATATACCAAGTTGAGGATAGGGACAAAAGATGGGTAGTGAACATTATCAAACAATAGTGTGGGTGTGGTTTTTGGGAGCTTGTGGGCATCCCTTGTCGGCATGCAGTTTCGGCACTTCAAAAATCTGGTGAGCAGCCTGATAAGTACATTTCTCATTACTACTCACTTGAGAAGTACAGAAAGTGCTATGAAAGGTTAATTGTGCTAATACCAAGTTCAGATCAATGGGAGGAAACATGTCTAGCACCATTACGACACCCTATAATCAGACCAAAAAGTGGCAGACCAGCAATGAAAAGAAGAAGGTCACAGGGTAAAGAATTGGACAAACCAAGGACAAGGGTGAAATCCCAGAGATGCTCCAATTGTAAAGAGTTAGGACACAAGTACACCAACTATCCAGAACCTTTAAAGGAAAACATACGAGTACGTAAAAGATCTTCAAGAGCTAAAGGTAAAAAAGAAGCTGAAAATGAGGATGCTCACAATGTAAGTTCTTGTTTACCTAGTTTGAACTCTTAATTGTTACATGTTTTGAATATATATGCCTAATTAGGACCTGTTTTGAATATATATGCCTATTGTAGGGGAATAATGATAACCAAGGTGCTGGACTTGAAGAGGAAAGAGGAAGAGTTGAACAAGATGGTGCAACTATGGTTGAGGAAGCTACTGGAATTGAAGATAAAGGTGCACATGATGAGGAGCAACCTGCCATGAAGAAAACCAAGGCAAAGAGAATACCTAAACTAACTTCATACGTGCCAAAGAGGGTGAAAGTTACAACAAGAACAACTACTGAAAGTATAATTTCATAGAGTTAGTTTGTTTTGCTCTGATGTTGTAAGATTATGTAAGGTGAAAATGCATTTCATGTTTAGGAATCAAGCCAAAATGATGGCAATAGCCAACCTGAGAATGCCCCTCAGTCGGTTGATGACAACACTGGAATGAGAATAGTTTATGATGTAAGTTAGTTTCTATATAAGTTAGTTTTTTAGTGTTTGGTGATTTCATGTTAGTATTGTTGGATTGCTTTCGAAATGGGAATTGTCTTCATGTATTGCAGACTCCTACTGAAGTGGATGGAAGCAAACAAGTGAAGAAGAGAGGGAGACCAAGAAAAGAAAAGGCCAATGAGGTATTGTTTACAGATTTGGTTTCTTTTGGTAGGGTTTAGAACCACCAGCTAAACATAATCTGATTTTGGTTTGTTGTTTGTAGGGTTTAGAACCACCAACTGAAGTGCACAATGACAAAGTCAAAGACAACTCTCAAAAGCAAAAACCAAATGTGAAAGTTACAACAAGAGCACAAAAAGCCAATGAGGTACAAACTACTTTGGTGGCTTTGCACATTATATTTTCACACAATTCAAATCATTAACATGATGGGATTAATTTGTAGGGTTCACAGCCACCAGGTGAAGTCCACAATGACAAAAATTTGGAAGATGTGGAGAAAAAATAAAAAGCAACTTTGAGAGGCAAAGGAAAACAAAAGGCCAATGAGGTAAGAAACACACATTGTACTATGCAAATGATAGTCTATAAACATTTCTTAACATAATCTGATTTTAGTTTGTTTTTTGTAGGGTTTTCAGCCACCAGCTAAAATCAAAGATGTGAACCAATAGCAAAAAGCTCATGTGAAAGCCAAAGGAAAACAATTGCTGGAACAAGGGGAAAGGATTGAGATCTCCTAGGCGACCTGGGACTCGCAATAATCCTGGCCCTTTCAAATTGTCATCAAGTCAACCAACCTCTAACACACAAACTCAGTTGGTACAACCAAGGTTCATGATGTCCCAACCATAATCAACCGAGACATCGACCCGAAGAGAAGACCAGTTTCTTACACCAAATCAAGTAAAAATGGTGGACAGTTGGGTGAAGACTTTGGTTGGCTTTACTAGTAAGAAGTGATTGATAAAGGTGTTTGTGTGTGTGTACTTTCTTTTTTGATGTGTCATTAGATGTTTGGAGTTTAGTGTAAGGGTGATTGATTGGTTTTGGATGAACCCTTTGATGATGACCTTGGTTGTTTGGTATGATAGGTGTTTGATGGGTTTTGATGAACTAATTTTTGATGAACAATGGGTTAGTGTTTGTGATGGACATTGGTTATGTTCATACTTGAACATCTTGATTGAATGAAAATGACTGCTCAACAAAGGTTCTGTGCATAATTTGTGTTTGTGTTGATAATTTGTAACTATTTTAGATGAACATAATATGATTTCATTGATTCGAATGATAGGTTATATTGTGTACAAAATTGAAGGTTTATCCTTTTACACATGTGCACCTAATTACTACAACTAAAACAAACAACAAAATCATGAATCTAATCATGGTAGTGGTAGTGCCATTATACTACAATTGTTATCACCAGCAAACGAATTCTTACAAACTATCACAATTAACAAAATCATAACAAGCTTAATCATCAACATCACTCTATCCATCTTGTTGCCCATCTTCTTCAATCTAATCCTTTCATGTTCCATAACTTCTAGATGTTTAGTTTTCGATATTACCAACTGCTTCTCCAATTATGCATTTTGCTCCTTCAATGATTCAATCTCACTCATCAATGAACTCATATGATGTCTTTACACTTTCATCCCATATAGAATTGAGCTCCTAGCAGCATCCTTGTCCAAGTCAACCCAACCCCCAAAATAATCATAATATTTATCCCTCTACAAATCAAACCAGCAAAAATCAGTCAAATTTGTTAGTTCCCATCAACAATTACTTTCCATAACACATAAACTAATCCAAATCAAGTAACATAGCCACTTGCTTACCCCATAATTTGAACAACCAAAGAAAAATCTTCCAGGATTCTTCTTTGTTTTTGACAATCTAATCTTAGCTCTCAACTCACAATAGGAAAATTTCTCCACATCTGAACAATAATCATAAGAAGAAGCTCCAATCGAGCTTCCCTTCGATTCATTGGTGCCGAATTCTATTTTTTCTGGGCTAGGTTTTCAATCTGGCTTCACAATTGCAGAATCGAAGATGGAAGAGGAGGAGAGGGAAGAAGAAGAAGGGCTCTTCGTGTTGGAGCCGAACGGCGTGATTGAGGGCTTTTTTTCCACGTCATCTGTTCGTCGACGTGGCATTATGACGTGGCAAGGCTAGGTGACGTGTTAGGAGGAGCTGGCAACTACGATGACGTGGCAGTCACAAACCGGCTACAATGGGTTAGTTGGACCTTTCTGCAAAAAATGGAAATATATAAAGGTTGGGAACCATGCAAAACCCTAATTGAGAACTAAATCCTAAAAAATGGATAAGTCCAAGGGGTCTGGTGGCAATTTACCCTTTATTTATTTATTTATTTCACAAATTTGTTTGACCATATAAATAAGGATACATTAAAAAGTTGGAATACAAGGAGCCAGTTATAACAACAATATTTACCTATTTTTTGCTATCTTATTAGAAAAAATATATAAAACAAATATACAATAAGAAATAACTACACAAAAGATAGATAAAGAAAAAAAATATATGTTCGACTCCTTGTACGCCACCCGTAAAAACTATTCGTTGTAAAAGATTAGTCAATTTCTTGTGACATATAGGGAGCCAGGCACAACTCAATATTTACCTATTTTTTGCTATCATACTAGAAAACATATGCAAAACAAATATACATTAACAAATAACTACACAAGAGATAGATAAACAGTGAGGTATGCTTGGCTCCTTGTACGCCACCCGAAAAAGGTATTCATCATAAAGATTAGTCATTTACTTGTGGCATACAGGTAGCCAGGCACAACTTCAATTTTTACCTATTTTTTGCTATCATGCTAAAAAACAAATACAAAACAAATATACAATTAACACATAACTACACAAGAGATAGATAAAGAGAAAGAGGTAGGCTTGACTCCTTGTATGTACACCACCCGCAAAAGCTATTCGTCGTAAAAGATTAGTCATTTGCGTGGCATATAAGGAGCCAGGCACAACTTCAATTTTTACCTATTTGTTGCTATCATACTAGAAAACATATACAAAACAAATATACAATAACAAATAACTACACAAGAAATAGATAAAAAGAAAGAGGTATGCTTGGCTCCTTGTATGCCATCCGCAAAAGCTATTCGTCGTAAAAGATTAGTCATTTGCTTGTGGCATACAGGGAGCCAGGCGCAACATTAATTTTTACCTATTTCTTGCTATCATGCTAGAAAAAAAAATACAAAACAAATATACAATAACACATAACTACACAAGAGAGATAAAGAAAAAGAGGTATGCTTGACTCCTTATACGCCACCCGCAAAAGCTATTCGCCGTAAAAGATTAGTCATTTGCTTGTGGCATACAGGGAGCCAGGCACCACC